>PVHY01006997.1:0-70391 GCA_004024945.1 Uropsilus gracilis | reverse complement strand
AAAGGGCTAAACATGGACTAACAACAAAAAGACAGGAGGCAAAGAGACCAGAGGGAGCGTGGTGGGGTGGGGTAATCCTATGGGGATCAACAATTATGCAATCATGTATTGTACAAAATCCAAAAATAAAAATATTTAAATTAAAAAAAAAACAAATGGAGTTTAGTCTGTTTTTCAGGATAGTAACAGTTTCTCTTCATTTTGAGCTACACACTAAAAATAACATAAAATACTTCCTGAAGAAAGTTGAAGCAAAAACAAGTAAGCAAACACTGAATAAGTCTATGTTTTACTGCAAGTCAAGAGTTCAGTAGTCACCTGGACTGGGCACCTACCTGCACTCTCTGCAGAGATGCTGCTGTATGGTGGAGGAGCATCGCCTGTGGCCTGTTCAGGTTCTCCAGGCTCTTCCTCATTCTGCAACTAAATAAATGTCATATTTTAATGCAAGTATATAAAGCCAGTTAGACAGAGGAGAACTGAAAACTTGAATAGCCTCTCTTGAAAAGCATGCAATATACTTCAAAAACTTTATAACATGTAAGTTCTTTACAAAGTAACCTGCTCCCAGGAATCTGTCCTAAGGCTATAATCAGAGAAAGGTGCAAAAAAGGTAGACATAAATACCACAGCAGTAAAATTTGGAAATAAGCTTTATTCTAATTATAGGGGACTTTTTAAATATAGTTCATCTCACAAAGGACTACCAAGTAGGTGTAATGGACAGTTACAGAAAAAAACAAAATTTACTGAACAGTACATGTCATATAATTTGGTTTCAAAAGAGATATATGGTAGAGAGAAGATAGAATAAAGACATTTATAGTTAACAGTTTATCTCTACAAAATTTTCCTTTCTGCTGTTGATAAATATGTTCTAATTCTTTGTAATGAACACTCACATTTACATATTTTTTTAATTAGAAAGACAAGCTAATAATCTGTGAAGACAAAGACAAATTATGGCAAACCATGGTTTGGTATTATATTCAGTTTGCATATAAAATTAAAATTTAAATAACAGATATTTACAAAACCACAATTTTTTTTTCGAGAGTAGGTCTCTCTATTTTTGCCCATGGAACTGCAGGCTCACGTTGCCATGGGGTACCATGGGCTCAAGCAATCTCCAGCCTCAGCTTTCCACGTAGCTGGGATTACAGGCACGCGCCACCACACCCAGCTATTTTTTGGGACTAGGTCTTGCTGTGTTGCCCCGAGCAAGACTTGAACTGCGATCCCTAGCCCCAGTCGCTTAATAGGCTGAAGCCACCGTACCTGGCTCAAAACCACAAAATTCTATTTAATTCTACATATAATCTCTATCAATGTTGCTTCCCTCTTCCCTATCTCAACAACTTTCTCAAATGTATAGCTCCAGGTAAAGAATGCATATTGCAAATGTGTCTTCCTGCCTCACCAGTTTGAGTAGTTAACCCAACTCATCTTGACAGACCAAAGATAATTTTTCCAGTGTAACAATAAACTATAGTTTTTTTAAAAAGTGAATCAAGGCCGGGCACGGTGGCTCGTGCTTGTAAGCTTCAGCCTATGAAGCGGCCGGGGCTTAAGGATCGCGGTTCGAGTCCCGCCTGGGGCCCGTAGCGAGACCTAGTTCCAAAAAAAATAGCTGGGCGTGGTGGTGCACGCCTGTCATCCCAGCTACCTGGGAAGCTGAGGCTGGGGATTGCTTGAGTCTGTGGTACCCCGGGCAACAAGAGCCTGCGGTTCCACAGGCAAAAATAGCAAGACCTAGTCTCAAAAAAAAAAAATAAATAAATAAAAAAATAAAAAATAAAAAATAAAAAGTGAATCAGCTAAGACTGGGAGTCAATGTATACAGTAATAACAGAATATTTCTTGCAGTAACTGATTTGGGGAGTCTGAGACCTGGCTGTAGTCCCTGATAAGCTAGAGAATCAACCTACTATTTGAAAAATACACACCTCTTTGAACCTACTTCTGTATAAAGAATCTTACTTTGGACTGAGGCCAAAAAAGGACAGCCTGAACTGTCATAACATGAAGAGAGCTCCTTAATTCATTAAAGGTAAACCAAACATTTCAGTCTCCAATCCCAATGCCATTTAAAGCACTCAATTTCAAATGAATTCTGGTGCTTAAGTTTTTACCAAAACCTACCATCTGGGCACATTTTTTGAGCCCCACCAATCTAACATTAAGCTTATGAGCACTCTCAAGATATCTGTACTGGAAGATGAATTTTCCTTATAAAGGCAACCATATGGACAAAAGAGCTATAACACCAAATGTTCCTGGATCCTAAATCAGTAAACTATTTAAATAGAGTTCCTGGGGCCATTGTTCACTTGGGATGCTTTTAACATTATCTGGAGCCCAAACTACGTTATTCCCAGCCCACTCTTTACCTTACCCTCTTGTACTTGGAAAGGTCCCCAAAAGAAGCAAAGGAGTCAGCTCCAAGAAGAGAGACAAATGTGGACTTCTCAAAAACATTGCCTTAATATATTGTTGCCAGCACAACATTTAAAGGTTTTATATTATGAACTTGGTGAAGAAAAACAACTATGTTATTACTGCAGAATTTAGCTTTTAGAAAGGAAGTATGACAATTCTCAGAAATAAATAAGCCCAAAGAATAAAGAGATCTTATATCCAGTTATCTACAAGATAAGCTGCCTGTCTCCTAGCAACCTGGAAATGAGAAATTTGATCATCCCACACCACTGTAACAGATAACAAAGCAAAGAAATTCCAACCCTCTCAGAAACCCCCATTTTTTGTTTTAGTGAGGGGGGGAAAAAAAAACCCAAAACCAGTGTTTTATTCTCTATTAAAATTTACCATTTTAGAATCATGTACTAATATTGTTTCCAACTAAAAACAAAAACCCTCAATGACTATGGAGGTTCCATACATGGTAATGATCCCAGGACCTCACTGTATAGACTTTCCAAGTCTGGGTTGTTTCTGTTAACAGTGGTGTGAAAAGTTCATCCAGAAGGTATTTAAAAAGAATACGAGTACATGGAGAAAAAAAGAGAGATAATCACCTTCAAAAAGCATTCAGTGACAATTCCAGCATGTGCCTGAATAACAACTTGCTAAGCAACAGAACCCCAAATCTCTATCAATACATATCTGCATTTTGGATCCACCTGTGGCTATTAATTTGGCTCTGCCAGCATTTGTTAATCTAGAATGGGTTTATCTGAAAGGTTAAAATTGGTTACTGGGTTCCGAATATTTCTTTAAGGTTCCCTTTTAATATCCCTGTAAACTGTTCCTGTGTGGCCCTTACTGCTACTTCAGAGATCTTTACTTCTCTCTCTCAGAGAGAGAGGGTTCGCTTGGAGAGGTAGACTTGGAGTTGGGAAGTAGGCCCAGTTTCTTCTATCAGCTGGGTTGGTGAGAGACAGGACAATTTACCTTTCAGAGAATCTTGGGCTGTAAAAGTTACCATGAAGGGAAGGTTTGAAAAGCAGTGGGACCTTCTGTTTTGTGCTATGTGGAGGTTGGAAGATCCTTTGTGTAACTATAACAGATGAAAAACAGCTGTTGGGAACTGAATTCTTTTCTCACATATTTTTTTTTAACATTTTTGCCTCAATTTTACTTATCTTCAAATAAAATTTAAATGGTATTCTTCTCCTGAGCGGGATTATACAATTCCCTATGCAGGCCACGTAAAGTACTGAGTTTAGTACAAATCTACCTTTGTTTGTATGAATGATAGGAATAATTCATCTTTACTATACACCCAGTTGTGCCCTCACCCCAACTGTTCTGATCACAATGTCCTCCTTTTGTATATGTAGACTGTCATGGTTTCCCAGAAGAAGCCTAAAACTCTCTCATGTTCACACTTTAGATGTGTCACATTCTATCATGGTGCCTCTTGGCCTAGATTACCCTCAATTCTTTTAATTTTTACCTACAGATAGGTATTACTAACATTTTGTTTTATATTAACCTGTGAAATACAGCATATCTAAAGTAGTTTCTTTCCTTCTTATTGCCTTTCTCTGTAACTGATGTATGTTATTGCTATTAGAAAGAAATGTATTTTAGCAAAATAGTTTATTAAAGTATCTCCAGTATAGAAATGATACAAAGTTCTCATAATAGAAACAAACTTGAATTTAACAAACTTAAAGCACTCATGCCCATATTTAAGTTCTTATTTGTTGTCCCCTCCCAAAACCCCAGCAAAAGGTTTCATGACTACCTTCCCCTAAGTAATTCTAAAGATGGTCTTCAATTTGGAAATGAGTTGTTTCCCAGCAACAGCAGAATCAGGACTGAGACTAGGTAAACCAAGGCCAACATTTACACCTCTACTAATGGCAATTCCTAAGAGCACATAAAAGCCATCCTTGGACTTTGGGGCCATTTTATATTCCCTGAACTTCACTCTATTTTCTAAGAATGGGAGAACAAAAAATGCTGTTAGACAACAAAACCCATAAATCCTTGTAACTCAAAAATCAAATAAACACAAAAAAATATGCGAAAAAAATCATGCTGACCTACCCAATAATGCACAGCTTGTTTTTCTTGTGTGGGTTCTACTTAAAGAGCAATAAAATTGGTGTAAAGTTCTAAATTCCTTCTTTAAATTATTAACAATAAGTCTCATAAATTTCTGGATCAAGGCCTAAACTCTAGCTGGAAATGTTATTTCCCACTTCTAATTTTAGAGTTAATTTCTCAAACTTTTACCTTAATATGCATTTTTAAACCTCTTATTACCAACCCACTACTTCTACATACTCTTTAAATGTTACCAGATGAGACAGTATAATTACCGAAAGGAAACAGCACATTTCTTTAGGTAAACATCTGAGTATGCTGTTTTACTCCATTTTTTCGGAACAGCCAAGGTTTGTGAGTACTCTAAGTTTTCTGTTGCATACAAACCATAATTTTCTATTGTATATTAACTGTAAACTATATTATACCAACATGATCAAATTCTTTACATTCAAGATGAGTTCTTTACTAAATTACTATTAATGAGGGAAGGCATTTAAAACAAGGTAAATGATTCCAACAGAGAAACCCAATGGCAAAAAATCTGATCAAAAAGTGGGGAAAACATTTTAATAGCCATTTCTTTAAAAAATTTAAACAAATTGCCCGTAGACACCAGATCTCAATCAAAGGAGTCATATAGACCAAAACCGTGAGATACCACGTCACACTCATTAATAGAGTCAATCAAAAAAAAAGGGCAGGGGGCAAAAACATGTTGTTGAGCATGTAAAATGGACCCGAAGAGAACTGAAATGCATTTTCACTGACAAACTTATATATGAATATTCATAGCAGGAGTAATAATCAGATGAGCCAAAATGCTCATAAACTAATAAAAGGACAAATAAAATAAAGTATACATGCATACAATAGGATGGACAGGAATCCATCCTATCCAGAAGAAAGGATTAAGCATTGATACATGCTACAACATGAACACTATGCTAATTAAGCAAATGAAGTCTGTCACAAAGATGACATATTGTGTATGATTCCATTTATATAAAATGCCTGCAAAAGGCAAATCCAATAGAGACAAAATAGATTAGTGGTTGCTGGGTGTAGGGATTGACAGTGAAAATGAGTTATTTCTTTTGGGATGATAAAAACATTTTGGATTTCGTGCTGCTAATGGTTACAAAATTTGTGGCTATAGTAAAACTTATTAATCTGCACTTGTTAGAAGGGTGAATTCGATGGCATACAAATAATCTTTTAAAAAGGGTATTCTCTAAACACAAATCTGATTTAAAACAAAACTGAAAATTAACTATTCCAAATCATCATTCTCTTGTTCAATCAGTTTGTTCTCTTGTTCAATCCATTTGTTCCTTAATGGAAGGGAATGGATCCTGATTCTATCAATATCCCCAAAGCTTCACAAAGAACATGCTTGTGAAAATAACAAAGAAAAATCACACATTAAATTGCAAACTAATCAGTCTTTTTTTTCCTTTTAAGTTCTTATTAATCTCCTTTGCTAAAGAGGAAAATATTAGGGTGAAGAAATCAAGACAGGCTAAAAACCTATTTTAAAAGCTAAGGATGAACATCATTTTTTTCTCTATGAAGAATTTAACGAACAACCACCAGATTTAGACTATCCACAACAATATCTTTCAAGTCACAAGTAAAACATAAAAGCAAATTCTCTTAATACCAAAATGAAAATAATTAAAACCAAAATTCACCAAAGCAAAAAGAAAAAGTAACTAGCATAATGCTTTAAAAAGTAAATGAAGCAAGTCAGGCGCACCTTTAATCCCAGCCTTGGGAGGCTGAGGCTAGGAATCACTTGAGTCCGTGGGTTCGTGACTACCCCGGGCAACATAGCGAGACCTAGTCTCAAAAAATAGCCAAGCGTGGTGGCATATGCCTGTAATCCCAGACTTGGGAGTCTGAGACTAGGGATCACTTGAGTCCGTGGGTCTGGGACCCACACAGTGAGACGTAGTCTCTAAAAAAAAAAAAAGTAAATGACTCAAAAATATCCTAATACCATAATAAGTCTCCTTAGAAAGGCTATCAGTTTGTACAGTTTTCCATTTCTAAGATTTTTGTGGTTATCATACATGAGTACAACTAAGAATAAAAATTGGTTTGGCAGGAGAAAATACATTCTAACTCAGTATTTATGCTAGCCCACAGAAATGAGAGCAAGTGATCACCAATTTGATGGTTTTCATCTTTTTCTCTTCCATTGAGTTTCAAGGAACAAGTCAAAGGATACCATGCAGAGAGTAAAGAAGCAAGCTAAAAGTCACTGAGCTCAAACTTCAACTTCCTTAAGAACCCAAGGTTAGGCCTGGTGCGGTGGCAGATGCCTGTAATCCCAGCACTAGGAGGCTGAGGCCAGGGATCACTTGAGTCTACAGGTTCGAGACTACCCCTAGTAACATAGCGAGACCTAGTCTCTAAAAATAAAATAGCCAAGTCCGGGTATGGTGGCGCATGCCTTTAATGGCAGCAGCCTAGGACGTGCAAAGCCAAGACTAAGAATCACTTGTGTCCGTGGGTTCAAGACCTGCCCCAACAGGGGTGCAAGACCTGCCCGGGGCAACATAGTGAGAGCTAGTCTCCAAAAATAGCTGGGCGTAGTGGCACATGCCTGTAATCCCAGCTACCTGGGAGGCTGAGGCTAGGGATCACTGATTCCACAGGTTTGGGACTACCCCGGGCAACATAGCAAGAACCTAGTCTCTAAAAAAAAAGCCAAGGTAATAGGAGAAATCACTGCTCATCCAAGGTGACACTAAATTTGCCAACCATGCTATGATAGCATTGGAAAAATTTTGGGTGCACCAAGTCATCAGCCTGCCAGCCCTTGGGATCCAATGTATTTCACTGCTGATAGCCCCATCAAGACACTATTGAAGAGCTGTAGCAAAATACACACGCATCATCAGATGAGTAAGAACCCTTTCTTCCCATATTTCATGATGTTATAATCATTTGCCCCATCAAGACACCACTGAAGAGCTGTAGCAAAATAGACAAGCGTCATCAGATGAATAAGAACCCTTTCTTCCCATATTTCATGATCTTATAATCATGAAATGATTAAGGATGAGGGAAATGAGAGATGCAACTTCTTCAAACAAGTCTTTCTAATAACCAATTATAAACATCCTGAGTCCTACCACTGCTACACTTCCTGGTTGCATAAGAAAATTCAGGATTAGTTCAGAGGTCCAGAGTCTCTGGAATTCCTAAAATTTTATTCCTTCTGGAATAAAAAGTCCTAATAAATAAAAGCAGAAATGGAAACTAAGCACCTGGTTTGTTCTTCTTGTCTTTGATGGCAAACTGAAAGCACTACCTTTTGTTCACAGAATAAATATGAAAACAGTGACTACTTTTAAATAGCTTGTATAAATTTTGAAATAATTTATATAAAGATAGTCCATAATCTAAATGCAAGGGTGCTCAGTATATTTGTACTTAAAAAAAAAAAATCCTATAGCTTGTGTTCACTTAAGATATATTAAAGCTTTAAAATATAATAAACAAAACCAAGCTCCTATTTGCCTAATTACTCATCATTTAAAATATGTTAAGCAACACGTTCTGAAAAAAAAGTCCCAAAGAACATGAATTACAACTGGCATCTCTTTAAGGATTCTTTCGGATTTCCAAAACAAATTAAAATATTCATTTAGCATTTATTCATTCACAATAGAGCTGAAAGGATTCTAGTCTTGGTACAAAGAACATTTTTAGTTTTCATTAGGATTTTAAAAAAACATACATTATATACACACACAACCATAAGTACAGAAATGTATCCAGATACACATCAAACTTAACTTGTGAAACTATATATAATATAGTGTTAAAGGTAAAAAGAAGTCAATCTTTTTAACCCAGTCCAAGGTTATTTTGTTAAATTCATATGCCTATCTTGCAATATATTAATTTATACAACTTTTTGGAAAACACTTGTACTGCACAGAATACTGAAAACATAAATGCAACTAATGCAGGAACAGAATCAAATATATGTATTGTTTTCCATCCTTCACATTGCCTTTTCTCCTGCCATAAACCCACAGGAACCTTCTTTGTAAGTAGTCAGAAACTTAAATATTTTATTCAATGGAATTTTACCCAGTACCATTACATGGTAAGATTACACCAATTTTGGGCTATTTCCCCTCAGTTTTCTTAAAATAACACATTTTTTTCAGTAATTCACAGAAAAGTATGGTTGTTATTTTCAGGTAGTTAAGCTGGTAATTTTAGATGTTAAAAAATTAATTTCATGGGATTTGTTAAATACTGCTTTATATACTACTACTAAGATGAACATTTGTCAACAAGGACAAAATACTTTTTTTATTAAACCTATGAACAGAAGCACTACTCTCTTAATGTCATTAATACCAAAGGATACTAAAATACCAAAGGATATGGTTGCTAAGGTACTAGCTTATGGTTGCTAGTAGTACTAGCTTTTTCTGGACTCTATTTACTTTTTATGTCAGTATTTTCTACCCTATAGTGAGTGTTTGGGTCATCACAGGGGAAGGCATATTTTTATCAGCAACTTCCCTTAGAAGCAGCACATCCATCATACTGTTCTTTAGAGAAAACCATCAATTTCTTTTCTTATGGTTTGTTTTTGTGTGCACAAAGACAGTGAAAATGTTTGCCCAGGTTTGCTTTTCAAATTAAGAACTCTTGTTCATTTGAAGAATAACATTAACAGAGAAGACAACCCCAAGTGGGAGAAGATACACTTTTCAAACAAAGGACTGACATTCAAAACAGATAAAGATGTTCTAAAAATAGAAAAACATCTAAATGAAATCTGAGTAAAAGACTTAATTACACATTTCACAAAAGAGGGTATTCAGTCAGTCAATAAACACACACAAAAGTACACCGTATTTCATTAGTAGTCACAGAAGCAGAAACTGAAACTACATACCATGGCTAAAGTAAAAACACACAAAGAAACAAAAAAACAGAAAACTCCCAGTGTTCTTGAGGGTATGTAACAGCCAGAACCCTCAATTTGGGAGTGTAAATTTCCAAAGACCACTTTAGAAAACTGTGGCTACACCTACAATTGAAAGTGACTCTGTCCCAGCAATTCCACTCTAGTTCCATAGCCAAAAGATCTACCTAAGTTCACCACAAGACACACCAGCTGTTCAAACAACACTGTTATAGAGTTGGAAACTACCCATCAGCATCAAAATGGGTAACTTAAGTTGTGGGATGTTCATACAATGAAATAGTATACAGCCATGTGGGTGAACTATAGAACTGGAATAATACACAACTGTACTGTTGAATCTTAGAAATATAATGTTGATCAAAAGAAGCCAGACACAAAGATAATACTGTATGAATAAATTTACATAAAGATCAAAACCACACAAACTTATTATTTGCCAAAGAATGTTTAACCTGGGGGGGAAGGAATGAGGGTGCACCTGAAGGGAGTTTCAGTAGTGCTGACATTATTTTTTCCTCCATTTGTGTACTAGTTAAATGTGCACATTCCATTTTTGAAAATTCACTGAGCTGTGCATTTATGATTTGTGCATGTTTGCGTTTCTGTATATAAATCTTATCTCTAACAATTCAAGAGGGCTCATGATATAGATGGGAACCCATCTGTAGACTGGGTCCTCTGCATGGTTGACTCCTGCCTTCACACCAGCACTCAACACTAAGGGAACATCATGGATACTGTTTAAGTGCATGCTGAGCAAAGCAGGCATGGAGGTATAGTACTAATGGAAACCTACCAGAAGATGTGGTCACTAATCTTAATGCTATCTCAACTTACCACTTCACAGTTACCTAAAACATTCAAATTGCTTTAAAAATCACCAAACAGATATACAGGTCAGGCATGTAGACACATGCAGATGATTGCCATTTCTGTGGAAGGGACAGATCCATGAATGATCAGCAGCAGGTTGCATCCTCCTAACTACTTAGTACTTATAACTAAGAGCACGTAAACATAAAAGAAAGCTCTGGAGAAACAGGACATCACAAAATAAGTCAGGCTTATTGACTAGTTTAAAAGTGATGAGGTCTGAGAAACAACAAAAAAACCCTTTCACAAAAGACTGTGATGCTTGGATTAAAGACTGAGAAAAGTTAATTTATTTTCATGGTTCATAAGGAAAATATGCACTTCTCATATTCCTTTTGGAGATACCCAATAATTCGTTAAAAAATGAAAATGTTTCTGTAGCAACTAATTTTAAAAGGAAATGGTAACAGTATATATAAAAATGACAACAAAATTATAAATGCACAAAGGAAAAAAATAGACATTCTAGCTTTATCTCTTAAAAAAATTTAATATTTAGTACTCATACACTTAATATAGTATGCTAGGTATAAATAGGTGCTCAGTAAATGTTTGGTATGTATGGAGGAAAATTGGTTTTTGATCACAGTGTAATTCTGAAAATGTTTTTTTCTTCTGTAAACAAACAACTGGCATAGCCAAGAAATGGAATATCTTACAATAACAAGACAGTGAGGTCAAATGTACAGACTTGAAAAAACAGTAACAGAGACACACCTGGAACCAGGGGAGGTAGACTGACTGCAGCCTGCTTGGCTCTGCCACCCTCATAAGCTACCAGAGCTCTCTTATAGGCAGAGGAATCCAAAATCTATGTTTGAAGGGCAAAGGGGAGATGCATGAGAATTAAATATCTTTCCCTTCATCCACCATCACAGAATGTTCCATTCTGAAGTGTTTTACCACCAGATTAATAACTTAGTGCCACTCAAAGGAAATGCTGAGCGGGTGGTGGTATGCGATCCAAGGCCACATCAACGCAAGAGAACTGGCGCTTCCTGACCTCACTAACTCTGCAGTTTAGCAAAGAGAGTCAAAAGTAATTATAATTGTAATGTTCCTGTTAGGGAACATATACATTTGCCTTTTATCCCTTCAAAATCCTTTTAATATTTTGTGTTATTAAAGTTGTTCTAGTTTTTAAGGCAAAAATCTACAAAAACAAGCAACAGGGGAGGAAATAGCCACAAAATTCTGAAAGTCAAAAGGCATAAGACAGTTGGTAACTAACATAGCTGAAGAAAACTGAATCCTAAAGCAGAGAGCAGAAAAGCAACCTATATTGCTATATAATGCCAAAAGGCTTCAGAACTGAAAATAACCAGGGTGAAAATGAGATTTGAAAGCAGAAAAAAGGTTGATGACGCAACTAACCAAACATTCAGTTGTTTTACTGGTTGTATACTCTTAACTAAGCAGATAAAGATCACTGTGCACCTAAGGAAGGTGTCAAATAGAAAAGATCAGAAAAGATCAAAGCAGAGAATAAATGCAAGGCAGAGGAAAAAACTATACAGGAAGATGAAAACTTTAAAACAAACTTTAATAATCTCAGAAATAAGAGGGAAAAAATACACTCAAAAAAAAAAAAAAGACAGCATGCTACTTTAAAAAATGGGAATGGTAAGCTGGGCATGGTGGCGCCTACCTGTAAGCTTCAGCCTATGAAGCGGCTGGGGTTAGGGATCGCGGTTCGAGTCCCAATCTGGGCAACACAGTGAGCCCTAGTCCCAAAATAACTGGGCGTGGTGGCATGTGCCTGTAGTCCCAGCTACCAGGGAAGCTGAGGCTGGGGACTGCTTGAGTCTGTGGTACCCTGGGCAACATGAGCCTGTGGTTCCACTGGCAAAAATAGTGAGACGTAGTCTCAAAAAAAAAAAATGAAAATGGATCAATTAGAGAATAATTTTTTAAAGAGAAGTTTAGATGTTATCAAAACAAAAATCTCATAGAAAGCAGAGAAAAAGGCAAATGGAAAACATGAGAAAAAAATTTTTATTTAAGGAATCAGTACAACTTCGAGATCCAAAGAGATTAAGAAGGAAAAAAAAAAGAGAAAAGTGCTTTTAAAATTTTCCCAGAACTGACAGAAGCTTAAAGACCAAAAGTGCCACTGAGCACCTGGCAAAACAGATCAAGTAGGTCTACACTAAAGTACAATACAGCGAAATTTAAGAACATGGGGACAAAAAAGAGTTTCCTAAAAGCTTTGAGAGAGAAATTCAAAGAAAGTAGGCCATATCTAAAGAATAAGACATCACAACTGGCTTGAGGTTTCCTAATAGCAACAGTGGACTATAGAAGGTAATGTAACATATGCCTTCAAAACTCTACAGAAAAATGTTTCCAACCCACAAGTCTAAGTGTGAAAATTTTACAAAGAAAAAAAAAATTAGATATATAAAGCCTGAAAAAAGGAAAAGTTGAATCTCCCATGTATTCTTCCACAGAAAGACATTAGAGGATGTAGCCCATGAAAAAGGTCTAAATACATCAAAAAACTTGAAATTACTAAGTGAGCATCTGAAAGAAATGAGTTAGTGTTATTAGTAAATTTATGATATGTACCTAGAAAATTAAGTAAAGGGAGGGAGGGGAAATTCATGAAACTTTAGGGAAAATAAAGTACTGTCCAGGCAATGTAAAAATGACCACAGTACAAGACACTTTCAGCTGTGAATGGTGTTTATTATTTTCATTGCTGTAAATGCTGAATATCTAGCCACCGTATGGATATAACTGTGTAAGAAAAATGAAGAGATAGCAATTATGAGACTACACAGTTGTGGTAGGTTGTCAAAAGAGAGCTAATTCCTTAGATCCATACTAGTTTAAGTCCATTTAAAAAAATGCTGAAAACTGAAAAATCAAGAAGTAGCACTATATAAATACTTAACTACAGGGCAAATAGTAAAATAATAATAGAAGCTAAAAGAGCTATGGAATAAGCAGGAGGTAGTAATTACATTGGTATAAGATCTCTTGAACACTAATCTCTGTATGTGTATACATATATATATATGCATAACTTTGAAATAAAAACCAAATAAAAATCCTTTATGAAAAATAAAATGTGATAGATACAAAAGGGGTTTTCTTATGCTCAGGAGAAACTAATCATATAAGGAGGGTGAATGGGAGGGAACCCCAACTCCTCTCAGGACAGATTATCTAAATTAAGATGAAGGGCTGGGAGAGGGAATAATCCCAAAGATGAATTTGAGTCAGACTAGAAAGGGTAATAATGTATTCTTGGAACTGAATCAAGTTCCTTGAGAAAAGACAAACTATGAGTGTCTACTGCTAAGTCCTGTCTCTGCATCTACATCTTACCCATCATTTCATGCCAAGCTGCATTTCATCTTCTCAAAAATTTCCTAGAACTCTGGAGCCAGGTGATCCCATCTATCTCAAAATGATGTCTTCTATTTACTCTGATTCTTTGAGTTAATTCAGCTCCTGATTATCTTACTGCCATATTCAACAGACATTTAATGAATATTTACTACAAGCATTAAACTGCAAAAGAGAAGAAAACAAGGGACAGAAGGAGGTAAAGAAGAGAAAGCTCAAAGGCACTTAATAAACTCTACTGTGACAATCTTTACTTGCAGCACAACCTTTTTCATTTCACATATTTAAATGTACAAATTAGAAATTTATAAAAGCCTCTTAGTAAAGTACGAGTAAAGTACTTTACTTTAGTAAAGTAAAAGCTCATAAACTGATCAGTGAATTATAATTAGACATTTGAAAACCAAGATACAAATAATCTTAAAATCGGTTAAAACTCACATGATAGAATTTTTCTTTACCATTAGATGTTCTTTTATAATATCACTACAGTTTTTGAAAGTCTGTATAATTTAAAGGGGGGAATTATTTCTCAGAAATAATGGTATCATTAAATAGCACAGCTAAATAATTAAAAGTAAATTGCTAAAAGAAATACAAACTCAATGTCAGAAGTTTGTATAGCCTGGTAGCTGGGAACTTTTTAAACACAACTACAAATTCTCAGCTTAATATTTTATTGAAATGTGAACTCTTAAAAAAGTGGCATTCAGATAGTACATCAACACTATCTAATACATAAAGTTATTTCTATTCTTTTAAACAACAGAAGATAATATATGCAACAAGCTAATGATTTACTTTCATGCCCAATGTAATCTGTCTTTTCTCCCCCACTTCTAATCTAGTCCTTCTGACCAGAGCTGACAAGATGGCTGTAAAGCTCCCAAGATCACCTTACAATGACAACTCAATTAACTCAGTCACCAAAAATGAAATTGTACCAATGTGATTAAGAACTTGTTAACTTATGAACCTACTTATCTATATGACTGAGTAAAACTAATCTTAAGCACACATTAAAATACTGTATCTAAAAATGTAATCCAGCTACATGAGGAAAAAAGCAGTGAAAAAAATCTCCTATTGATAGGGGGCACCCACCCTGGGGCACCCCCCCCCCCCATAGCCTACTGTTTAAGATTGCAGACTTCAAGGAAGATATGCTAAAAGGTGAGAATGGCCTTAATTAGAATTTCCTTTCAGAAAGATACAAGAGGGAGGAAGAAGTAAAACAGGTTTTTTTCTTTATAATGTAATAATTCAGGAGCTGTTCCTGGAAGGTGGGAAAACAGAAAGAATGTATAAAGAGATTTGAAACAAAGAGAAGGAGGAAAATGGGAATTCAAGATTCAGGTTTGGTTTCTGCCATTTTATGGAATGAAAATGTGAACCATGTGAACTGGGCCATGTGGCCAAGACCTGGGGCCTGCAGCCTTTGGCTGACCTAGACTAGGAGGATGTGTGCTAAAGGCAGTTAAGAAGTTTGCAGATTTGAACTCCGTGTTGGAGTTTGTTTTGCTGAGTTTGACTTGTGTCTGGAAGAGGCCGTGCAAAAGTTAGGCCTGATAAGAATGAACTTTGCTGGGTCCAGTACAGAGAAGTTTCTTCTGCTACCTGGAGGACAACAAGGAGAAGACGGCATGGAGGAGCTGGAGCACCCAAAGGAAGATGTCTTCCAGTGTCTGGAGATGAACTCCAACTGGCTGATTTTGGTGAGATGATCAGGACTGAGAGACTGAGGGTTTTTAGGCAATCTGGGAAAGGATTTTGGACAATGTTGAGAAAGGTTTTAGACAAGGTTAAAATAATCTGAGTTTTACTTACTTGTTTCTTTTGTAGTAACTAGGAAATCACTTTGTTAGAAATAAATTAGTCTGTACTGATAGTCTTGCTTTGACTTGGTATTTGGTTGAGAAGGCTGGGGATGGTGGAAAGAACCCACAAAGTCTAGAAGGGCAAAATGAGGCAAACTAGTTTAAACTGTGTTTCTAAGCTTTTCTATTTAGGTCTGAAAGAGGGGAAGAAAGCTGAGAGAAGCTGGTAGTTGATTTTTGCATACCAATGGTGAAGGTGAACAGTGAAAATGCTAAATAACTGTTTGTAGCCTGCTTTGTAGAGAGAAGCTGGCATAGGTGTGTCTAGTTCAAGTTAAAGGTAATTGCTAAAGAACTGCTAGTAGCCTGCTTCATAGA
The DNA here is from genome assembly GCA_004024945.1 of Uropsilus gracilis. Lineage (NCBI taxonomy): Eukaryota > Metazoa > Chordata > Mammalia > Eulipotyphla > Talpidae > Uropsilus > Uropsilus gracilis. The sequence continues at coordinate 54,488 of PVHY01006997.1, read as the reverse complement.
GAGAAGCAGGAAGATGTGTGTCAAGTTAAAGTCAAAAAGTTTTTTCTTTTCTTTTACATGATTTCACTATCATTCATGCATAGGACTCCCAAGGCTGCAGATAACTCTCAAATCATATTTACACTACTCCTATAGTAACATGAACAAATTTTCTACACTTCTGGAAATGTTATTACCGGAAGTAGTGACTAAATATTAATACCAGAAATCAAGGGCTAGTTTGTTAAATATAAGCTAAAACTTTGTAAATTAATATTTTCTTGCTTTTTAAAGATGACTGAACCTAAAATTACTCTTGAAAAGGTTTATTTGAAAAATAAAAAACTAATTTTCCTGATTTCTAAAAACACGAATTTTTTGCAACAGTATACAATATTGGTGTAAAATGATCAGAAGGGAAAATTCACAATGAGAATGCTTTCACAACTGCCAAATTATGGTATTCTGTACTCATAAGTGAATCATCATTTTAAATAGAATTAAGGAGGCATTTTCTGTATTTTTACATTATACATGATTTAAAATAATCTTTCGGCAAAAACCAGCTTGTTTTTGACATCATTTTAAAGCATAATTTACTCATCATGAAAGAAATTTGCCAAATAGAATGCTGTATCTCTGAATCAAGGCCACCAATTTCTACACACAAAAACAATACATTATAAAGCTACAAGGCTTTATAATCAAAATTATCTAGCTTAACAACTTCATTTTACAAAAGCGAAAATAAAAGCTAGAAATAGGTTCAAGTTTGTGTCCAGTCTTCATCATTGTGTTACTTCATCACAGAAGTTGGATTATTACTGATTAGATATTTCAATAAAGTCCGTTTATGTTCTCTGGAATGAGTATCTTCTGAACCTACCAAAACTGAAATCTACATTGTAAGGGTCAAAAATTGCTTACTAAACTAAAGTTAAACAAAAATTCAGGGTGCTATAACCTAAAGCTCCTAGAATGAAGAAAACAAAACATGATTAGAAATAGAAAAATTGGAAAATAAACAGAAGCTACTCCCACCATGTCTCTTAAAAGGTAATATTAAAAAAAAAAAGAAAGAAATTGTCAAAACAAGAGTAGAATGAACTCCAATGCATGCAAAATTCTAAAAACATGTAAGTGGCTGGCAGTTTCCAGGACTAGTATGCCGAATGTGACATAATAATCTGATTAGACTATAAGTGTATGAAAAACCTCACTAAAGAAGGTGGGGGAAAATGATGTTAACCTAATACTTAAGTTACTTAGAAATGAACGCTCTGTAAGACTGAAGGAAAAAGGAAATGCACGTATACCCTTCTCCCTGTTTGATGTGACTGCTTCCCTCTGGGGTGGGAGTTAACAATTCTGGTAGCCTATACACAAATATTTGAATTGAAGAGTTAAAATGAATGTCAGATGGTGGGAGGTAAGTTCCTCACAGTGAAGTGGGGTTGTACAGATAAGTGAGGTCAATTAAGTGAGGATCCATGTGGTAATGGTTTAGAGTGGGTTAGAGTAACATAGGTACAGATGATTAACATACAGAAAATATTTACAAATATGCATATACACATACTTTTGTCTCTTATCTTAGAAGGTCTAGAAGCAATGACACCCTAGTAGTAGTAAGCACAGCTCTTAGTTTCTAATATCATTCTCCAGTAAACAAGACCAAGAGAAATGGTACAGGAATAAACATGATGAGCCGATCACCAAAAAGTAAGGTACTGCTTTAAAAAAATCCACAAAGACAGAAATATGTGAAAAGGATACAGGTGCCAAATAAGATTTTCCAGTGGTCAAAGCTGGAACAATTTGAGTAACAAAAGAAAGTACTATTGGTTTATAACTCAACATACTGATAGCGTTGTATAAATAAATGAATAAGAGATAAAAAGTCTCATTCAGAAAAATGCTAATTTACATACATACTTTATCCTCAATCAATTCATAATTCTCCAGTCTTTAAGTATAGAGTAAATTATTTCTTTCCAAAAAACAGAGGTTATGTAGCTTTACAATAGCAAAAACTAATACTCTGTCAGACAGATAATTAAGGTCAACATCAACAGTGATAGTCATGTTGACAAGATGTGTTCTTGTTATGATGTGATGTGATGACAATGGCAGTTTACCTTTGGTCCTCTATCTCACAAGTCATGACTCAAGTTTAATCCTCAGAAAAGCATCAGATAAATCCCAAATTTGTAGAGAAAAACTCTACAAACACCTAATACCCCTCAAAACTGTCAAGGTCATCAAAAACAAGGACAACTTGAGAAATTGCCATAACCAAGGGGATCTAACGAGATAAGAGTAATCAAATGTACTGAAGTAAGTTCAACAAAAACAAGGCAAAAAAAAGTCAAAAAATGGGGAGAAAAACTAAAAAGACACTTCACCAAAGAGGAGATACAAATGGCTAATAGGCATATGAAAGAATTACATCACTAGTAATCAGGGAAATGCAAATTAAAACCACACTGAGATACCATCTTACACCAATAAGAATGGCCCACATAAACAAAACGGACAACAACAAGTGTTGGCATGGATGTGGAGAAAAAGGAACTCTCTTACACTGGTGGTGGGAGTGCAAACTGGTCCAGCTACTATGGAAGACTGTGGAGGACCCTCAAACAATTGAAAGTGGACTTACCATTTGACCCAGCAACCCCACTACTGGGAATCTACCCAGAGGACATGAAAACACTAATTCAAAAGGACACCTGTACGCGCATGTTCATTGCAGCTCTGTTTACAACTGCCAAGATTTGGAAACAAACCAAATGCCACCAAAACAGATGACTGGCTGAAAAAAAAATGTGGTACATATACACGATGGAATACTACACATCAATCAAGGAGGACAAAGACATGTCATTCGCAGCAACATGGATGGGACAAGAAAGACTCATATTAGCAGAAATAAGCCAAAAAGAAAAAGAAATACAGGATGGTCTCACTTATATGATGGATATAAGGAAAAACAAACAAATGAATAAGAAAAAATAAAAACAACCAATGGGACTGAACAGTGGAGCGAGAGAGGAAGAAGGGGAAGAAGGTGGGGGGGAGGAGTAGGGCACAAAAGATCAGGATGGTTAACAGGTGGTAGGGAACTGGGAAAGCCCTGGGGTAGGCAATAATGCAATGTAAATACAAATACACACATATATGCAAATTAAAAACATTTAAATTAAAAAAAAACAACCATCACAGAGATAGCTGACATTCTCTGTGAACATCTCTTCTATCCTATTCCCCATTATACATTCCCAGAAATAATAATCAGTACACTGGATTTGATGTTTGCCATTCCAGTGGTATTTAAAACTTTTAAATCACACATCAGTAAATAATATACTATTTTGCATGGTTATAATTTATAATATCATAATGGTAATTATGGTATTGTAATATGTATACCTATCTATGTAACTTGCTTTCTTCCACAAAAAAAATTTTTAAATTATTAAAAAAAAAAAAAAAAGTACTGTAGTAACCTGTATGGGATCCTGGTATAGAAAAAGATCATTAGGTGAAAACCAAATAGTTAATAATAATAATGCACTAATCCATTAAACTGTCACAAATATTCTATACTAATATAAGATGTTAACCAGGGAAAACTAACTGTGGGCTGTCTGGTAACTCTCTTATGAATATTTCTGAAAACATAAAATGGTTACATAAAGTTAAGCTTAATATTTAAAAGTAAAATTTCCTTAAAAATTTTAAAGCAAAGCAAAAACAAGAAAAACATCTGAAGAACACACACCAAATTTGTGGAAGAGTTACACCTCTGGGGAGAAAATGAAAGGAATGTTTTCCTTTACAAATTCAGTGCTTGACTCTTGAAGACTGTATTTCTGTGCTATTTTAAAACAAATGCTCAACTTTAAGAGTCACTTATACATGTCAATTTTATATTATTATTGACAAATTATTCAAACTGCAGAGACCTCCAAATTACATGCATGTCTCTGACTAATAATTGATATTACAATATATGAACTTAAAAAAACATGAACTAAATTGCTAGGGATAGATAATAAATGCATGTGAAAGGAACAGTTTCAATCAGTTTCAATCTACTGATTTCTTAAAATTTGATCAGTATTTAGATTTAGTATTTAGAACTTTTAATATAAACTGTTATTCAAAGAAATGAATCAGCCTAATTGTAACAGCAGGATGTGAGAAGTGATGTGTGATAACACTCGCTTTATTACTATACTTGGTGAAAGCAGCAACACACACTGTACTTCTGGCCGTACAGTTACTAGAAGCAATTCCAAGTATATAAAACTCAATAAATTTGATGCATGACATTTACTAATTGACTAGCAGTGATAAAAATGACTTGAGAATGAAGATAAGACCATCAAGCTGAATTTCTACATTAATCTCTAAAGTGTTTAAGTTGCTTTATCTAAATAAGCATCCTTCACTATTACAAGAATAAAGTTCTACTAAACAGATGCAAGGTCCAAAAATAATCTAATAATAAATTATTAAGAAACCTAATTATTTTAAAGCACTAAAAATAAATAAGAGGATGTCAGTTAAATCTCTTTAAGCCTTTCTTATTAATAAATTTTTTAAACTCTCTAGGTAAGATTTGTTTTATAATATAATTTAATGTAAAACAATGCAATATAATTGGCGTCTAGGAAATAAGTAATTTGAAGTTATATGCAGGCAAACCAGTGGGTGGCATCAGTTTACATAATGTCTGATTTCCTAGAATAGTTCAACTGGTCATAGGTTTTTACCCAGACCAGGGAGTTTTGCTCTGTTTCCAGGGTAAGACAGAATGACTGACTCAATTAAATCTTCCCGTAACAGTGGTCAACAGTAGGACCATGTAACAAGGTAAGAATGGATCAGCAGGAATCTATCACAGCTACAAAAATAAAACAGCATGCTAAGAACAGTTAGAATGATGCCCAGCTCCCAACACTCATAAGTCTGTCTTCATATTCCAAACAGATTACAAAAGTGCTTTCACAAAATAGTCTTTGTGTGGTAATTCCTGCTTAAGACATTATGCCAAAATGTTTTAGAGAACTACAAAGTATAGATGGAAGGGTGTGATTTCTAGGATTTGCTTCAAAATAATGGTGGGGAGTGTAAGCAAAACAAGATTAGACATTTGTTAATAATTTGAAGCTGAGCGATGGGGTATTAAGGTTTACTATTCTATATTTTTGTATATGCTTGAAATCTTCGTAGCTAAAAATGTAAATAATATAAAAAATTACTAAACTCTACTCCTAAATTCAACAACAAAAAGCAAACAACCCAATTGAAAAATGAGCAAAAGGGCCCGAATACACATTTAGCCAAAGAAGATACACAAATAGCTATTAAGTACAAAAGATGTTCAATGATTGAGGAAATGCAAATCAAAACCACAAGGAGATAGGACTCCACACCCATTAGGATGGCTATATATATATATATATGTATATATATATATATATATACCTATAAAATAAGGTATGACTTTTATATATTATTATATATAATGGCTATTATTATATATATAATAGCCATGTATTATATGGCTATTATTAAAAGAAAAAAGCAATCATAAAATACTGGTGAGGATGTAGAGGAACTGCACATTGCTGATAGGAATGTAAAATGGTGCACCCACCACAGAAAACAGGATGGCAGTTCCTCAAAAATTATAAGTTGTATTATCATGTGATCCAGCAATCCCACCTCTTGGTATATATCCAAAAAAAATTGAAAGCTGGAACTCAAAAGGTATTTGTACACCAATGTTCACAGCAGTGTAATCCACAATGATCTAAAGGTGGAAATGATCCAAATACCCATCCACAGATGAATGAGCAAAAATTCTGACACAAGCTACCGGAACCTTGGGAACATTATGCTAACTGAGATAAATCAGACACAAAAGAACAAACACTACATACCTGTACTTATATCAGGTACTCAGAGAAGTCAAATTCACAGAAGTAGTAGTGGAGGCTATCAGGCACTGGGTGAGGGGGGAAATGGGTCATCATTATTTAATAAATAAGGAGTTTGGTTGGGAAAGATAAAGTTGTAGAGAAGGATGGTTATGGCTGCCCAACCAGATAGATAAACTATACATGCTAAAATGGTAAATTTTACATATATTTACCACAATCAAAAACAATTTTAAAGAAATAATTTACCCATCTTTCCAATATTTTTATGAAAGGGTTTTGTGTGTGTGTGTGTGTGTGTGTTTTCACAAACACAGCAAAATAACCTTAAATCTTGACTTAACACTCTAAGGGGCATTCCATTATATAAACAGAATTTTTGAAACTACAAGAAATAAATCACATGAGCCCTATTTGCTACTTCCTCCAGGATCACTGCTTCCTCTAACATTAGAACACAAGTAAAGGTTTGACCTATCAGGGCTGAACTTTTTTCTCCCATTTACAAAAACTTCCCATAATCCTGAGAACTCATCACAAAAGGTATCTTTCCAATGCTGCACCACAATGTCACCAAACTATAATAGAACTTGATGTTAAGTGAGGCTTACAAGCAGGCAACTTCTTTAGCAAGCAATTCAATCTACTCTAAAACTAAACATTCTGCAACCTATTTTTAGGCTGATATAGCACTGTCATCATCACTCACTTATAGTGAATTCAAACCCAAATATCTTAAAACATTTCTGGAAGCACTTGACAAAAATTCATGACACAGGCAAAGATCTACTCCAGTGAGGTAAAGGTGGCTTAAAATGGATGAACAGAATACATGTAGTCAGAGCACCATGTAACACTGGTTTCTCACACTAGGTCTACCTAGGTCTTTCTCACACAGTACTTTCAAATGTTTGTACATACGGTCTTATTTTCAAACTGCAGAAAGAGAAAAATAAAAGCCACAGGGAACTCCTGAGAGCAATCCTCTATGTAGTCTGAGATGATGCTAAATTCAAGCTGTAGACACCATAAAATACCAATAAAAAAGACCATAAAAGGCAAAAAAAATCATGTTTGTATTTATAAATGAATCATATAGTTTTGCATTACATTTGTTTAGAAGATGACTAGCTCAATTTAACTAACCAGATCAAAGAGAAGTTAGAAAGGCCTTTTGTGAAAACCAGAGTATCATGCTCCTATCAAGTTACCTGAACAATTCACTAACATTCTATAATTCAAAAGCCTTTTAAATATGTATAATCCCTGACCAAGCATTTCTACAACTAGAAGTTCCTATTAAGGAAAGAGCTGAATATGTACGCAAAAGAAACTTCATGAAAGAAAAAAATATAAAAACCCTTAATGATAAATTATAATTCAGTCAGTTGTGCAGACTTTAAAAATATTTGACATATTCATATACTATGTGAAAAAACAATACATGAAAATATGAATCCATCTTGTGTCTCTACTGTATACTTTGTGTCTGTGTACATACACGTGCATGAATACACATGTATGCAAATTTATGAGTATGTCTGAGAACATGATACACAAAGGTAAATTTGGGTATGTAAACACACATTTGCACAAGAGTGTGTAAGTATACTGGGGCCCAGAGAACTGCCCTGTATATAAAGATATGTATATATAAAGACATGTGTATAAAGATTTATTTGTCATTTATGTATGGGTGTATAAGACATGTACATATACATATATTATATATAAATATATCTATATAGATCTACTAATGCAAATGCCTATCTTTTGACATTAAGCCTGTGTTTCAAGTATGTGAGTGTACATTCATCCTTGTAATCACTACTTAGCTGTGACCTTGAGCAAGTTACCAAGCACTTTATCATTGATACAATGATAATAAGCTCTGCCTCACAGGGATTTTGAGGATTATGGAGAATAATGGATGTAAAGCACTCAGTACTGTGTTTGGCGCCTAGAACATGCTCAATCAATATTAGCTTTTTTTTTAATCTGTACACATGTATAATAATCTATACTTGTGTGTATTTACCTAGCTATAAATCCATGGAGATACACATGAAAATATTAACTTAGGTTATCTGGGTGATAGGTTTTTATAGTGAGATTTTTATTTGGCTTTCAAATTTTGCAATTTTCCTAGAAGAGCAATTTTCCCCCATTTTTTTAGATCAGTTCCTCAAAATAATTATTTTATAAATAATCTTTTATTTATAAAAGAAATGTGCCCTGTCACTGACAAAATTCAATTACGCATATTTAATCTATTAAATACTACACCAAGGAATACCTAATGATATTTCACCAGTATGCTGACATTACCTAAGAGCTCAAGATGGCAGTACAAAGAAAAGCCACAGCTTTTTGCTTGTTTGCCTTATTCAAGGCAGGATGCAAAGAATGAATCAGATCACTCTATGGGATACATGTGATTTGCAAACACCTTCGTGACAGTTAAGTGACACTTGTCGTTTCCATTAAAGTGGGGAGGGAGCCAGAGCCTTGCCCAAGGTCATACAAAAAAGCATGTGCCAGACCCCAGGCTGTGATAGAACTAAGGATTAGACTGCATTGGCACAATTTGGGCGTATTTATGAAAACAAGAAGCTAATTTTTTAACCAGTCATTTCAGGAGTCCGGTTGGAGGAGGGCGGAAATTACAACATAAACTGATGACAGCAAAACAAACCAGTAACTGGCCGCACCAGGGTTAGTCTAGATGTTTTGAAGGAACTAGCTTTCCTTATTTCTAAAATATGAAACTGCTGATAATCTGCAATAAAACACTTAATCTCATAAAAGCACGACCGACACTTCTATGCAAATTATACCGAAGGCATCTGAAACAAGACAAAACACCAGCAGTTATTTGTGGTTCGAATCAACATCCATTACTACCTGGCTCCATTCCCACAGTTACGAAGCGTTGGATTAAATTTCTCTAAAAACCCTGCAGAATGTCTAAATTTCCGAGGGAAACCCAGCTAAAGACTCTTTTTCCCTAGGGTCCCAATTTATAAATGATACCCGAGATAATAACCCAATCACCCCGAATACATTTCCCCAGCTATGCTATTAAATCTCTTAAAACGTCATCTCCAAGTCTCTACACACACCAGGCACACGCCCTGCAGCCTCCACCGAAGCTCGACATTTTGAGGGACCACCACAGCGAACATGGCCTTTTCCAAATCTACTGCAAAGAGCGGGCTGTTCTCGCTTCATTTTGACTTTTGTCTTCGAACAGAGGCGAGGGGGATGGGTTTCGACAGACTCTGAAACCCTGAGTAATCGCATCTCGCTGCGGGGAGCTGTCGGCGGCAGCAACTGCGATTTTAATCTTTTTTTTTCTCCACCCAGTTTCCTTTTCCACTTCATACTTGCCCTTTTTTCTTTCTTCCTTTTTTTTTTTTTTTTTTTTTTCTTTCCAATGACATCAACCCAAAGGTGGAAAAAGGAAAACTGCACTACCCACAGGATGAAGCCTCCTGAGGGCTGAGGATTCTGACTCGGGGACCCGCCGCCCTGGGAAATGCGGGGAAGGCGGCCGGGCCCAGGTTTTCCCACCACCCGAGTCCCGCCCGAGGTCGCGGAGGGGCAGGCCCGGCCCGCGGCGGCCTCGAATCCGAGCCCGGGCCCCGCCGGGCCCACTCAGGCCCAGCGCGGCCTGCTCAACCGCGGCGTCGAGTTGGCCGCCGGCTGCGCTGGAGACGCCTGAAGCGGACGGCGGTGAGGACAGGGCCACGCCGGGGTCCGGAGCGAGACTGGGCGCTGCTCACCTGCTGGTACCGGCTGCCGCAGGCCGGCTCGACCGTCGCCAGCGCCGCCAACGCCAACGCCATGGCGCAGCCGGCAGCAGGGAAGAAGGGCGAGCAAGCGAGCTGAAGGGGCGCGGACGCTGCGGCCTGGGAGCGCTGCGAGGCCGAAGGGGACGCGCCTCGGGTGGGTCTTGATGGCCGCCGCTGCCAGCCCAGCCGCTCTCCTCCGGCCGTGAGCGCCGCCGCCGAGGCTCCGACGCGGCCCCTGGGGAGGAGGCGGGGACGACGACGACGACGCGGCGCCGCCGCCCCGCCCCCGCCTCGCGCCGCCGCCCCCACCTCGCGGGGCCGCCGCCCGGGCCGGCTCGACCCTTGGGTCTCGCACCTCCCGAGTGGGGCGTCGCCGTCGACACCCCCAAAAGAGAATTACTAGGAAGGTGACTACAGGGATGAGCGGCGCGCAACAAGCGCTTAGCTTTCCCTAAGCGTTCCTTTCGAACGCTCGTCACACACCCCTGCTGCACGGGAGGCAGGAAAACGGCCCCATTTTGGAGGTCGCGGCGCCCAGGGAGGTTGGCTGGCTGGCTGACACGGCAGCTGACTGACACGGCAGCGAACTGATGGCTGGTATCTGACTGCAGAGTCTCGGCTCCCCCTTATTTGCTGTCAGTCAGCTACAGGTCAGAAGCCAACTCCGGTAGCTCCTTCTTGACGGGGGAAGTATATGAAATTCGTATCTCAGTAACCATAAATAAAGTTTTATTGCAACACATTTGGTCCCACTTCTTAACATGGGCCGCAAATCCTAATTTATTTGTGCCTGATCCTATACTGAAAAAAACCTGCTGACCCTAATCCTGGAAGAGGCCGGGCACCGTGGCGTGTGCTTGCAAACGGTAGCCTAGGAAGCCGCGGCGGGGACCGGGGATGGCGGTTCGAGTCCCGCGGGGGGCCGTAGTGAGCCCTAGTTCCAAAATAATAGCTGGGCGTGGTGGCACGCGCCTGTAATCCCAGCTACCTGGGAAGCTGAGGCTGGGAATTGCTTTAGTCTGTGGTACCCCGGGCAACATGAGCCTGTGGTTCCACAGGTAAAAATAGTGAGACCTAGTCTCAAAAAAAAAAAAAAATAAATAAAATAAATAAAAATTCTGGAAGATATCTTAGATCTCAGAGAATTTAAGGTGGGTGATGATAATAATAGCATCCTCATTTACGCACTCCTTTGGTGGTTTAACAGTCTTCATCGGTGAATACAGACATGATACTTTCTGAACTAAAGCTCCCTGAGGTGACAGAAAAAGCAAATCTTGTAAGATTTAGCCATGCCAAGAACAAGGACAAAAAGGTGGGGGAAGTGAGCCTGACTTGTAGAAGAACTACAAGCATAACTGTTTCACATATGAGGAAATCATGCCTTAAGAGAATACCCCAAAACAGAGCTAGTAAATCTGGAAGATAAACCATTAATCTAGCTTGTTTGCTTCTTCCTCTGCCTTTCTCCTTTTATTTCTCAAAGCTGGCTTTCTTAACCATGATCATGCAATTAAAGTAAAAACTTTGGAAAAACAAGAATGTTTTTCTTTTACATATTTTGTTATCTGCCACAGCATTTAGCACAGTATATCTATGTTACAGGCACTGAGGTATGCTGTATCTTTCTATCAGACCCAGCCATCTGGAATTGCTTCTACCCACATGTCCAACAATAAAAAAAATTCATCTCTGAAGCCTGTTGCAATTCCCACTCCTCTTGATTGCCTTTTCAAGTTGGTATGGTAGGGTTGGTATTAATATGACTATTGTTTTAACTTCTAATTTCCATGCTTAATTAACTGTGTATTTTAAAACATGGATGTGTTTTGAATCTACCCTGAGATTTTTGTATATAGGAATTAGTTGTAATTAATAAAAATGGCTTGTTTTCCCCTCATTTTGAGTTCTCTACCAGTATCTAAAATCCTACAAACCTGTTCCTGAAAGAGTGAACAAATCCAGCCAATCTGAGTCTCAATGACAGATACCTCACTCTGTCCCTTGGCTGTTCTTGATTCAGAAAACAGCACTTAACTAGGTATAACGACTCAATCCAAACAAATGTCTCGCCCTGTGGTTTTATGGGGAGAGGAAGGTTCTAACTTAAAATTTAAAAAAATCTTATCAGTGGAAAGTAGAAATTCAGATTTCTTAGCCCAGGTTTTCTAAACTATGGAATAGGGAGGAATAAAAAAGATCCGTTCTGCTACATATGGTTATTGGATCAGCTGCTGTCATCTTTATGCATGTCTGCAGTATTGTAGTCTTTGTGGAAAAGAAGTTGTTAGCATTTACTTCTTTCCTAAATTACTTTCTCCCTAATGGCTATATACATCTTGTATGCAGACACAAATATTTATCATAATATAAATACTGACTTTTCTCACAGGTATATTTTCTCTTGAAGAAAATAAGTTCACCTCCAGCTTTCATAGAGTTCATCTCCCTTTCCTACTTTTTCTCTGATGTCTTAAACAAAAATGTCTTGTGTTAATAGTAAAGATTTGGTCTTTATTCCTCTGAGATCTTCAAAGCCTTTAAAAAGTAAACGGATTATTTACATTGATTCAGTACATGGACAAATTGGTGAACTGAGAAACTGAGTCACTGCTGTATAAGGTCTTCAGTTGGCAAGCAAACTGTATAGCGAAGGGAACACTCTGAATTTCTGACTCACGAATACGTGCCTACTGCAAGCCAAGGAGACAAAGATAAATTCAAGGCCATAAAAATTGTACTGTTTGGCTTCATCATGAGATGCTGTCAAGAGAGTTTCCACAGAGAAAGTTATTAATTTCAGATTGCTGCACTTAGAAACTTATTTCCCCACAGAGTAACAGTAATACTTTCCATGTGCAATACTTTTTATGTGAATTGCTGATTCTGAATCATCCACCCTGAGAGAGAGGAGAAATATTTTGGACAATAACTGCCTAACTCATGTTTGTATCTTTTCCCCCTAGATTTGGATAAAAACTTTCTCCGGCATATATGTAGTTTTCCGTCTTCCACATCCATGTGAGGCTTGTTATGGGCAGTCCAGAGTTCAATAAATAACCAAGAAGAGTTTGTTAAATCTGTTCAAAATTTTATTGGTCTAATACCTCATTAGGGCTCCTTAGGCCTTGAATGTATCCAGCTAATCTTACAGACTGAACCATAAAGTTCCATTTTTGCTGACTTATATTTCCTTTAGTTCTCACTACCTTACTAGGAGTGAGAAAAGAGCAAAGGTAACCTCTTCATATTACAAATGAAGAATGTATATACTCATAAGTTTTTGGAGCACTTCCTGGGGTTTGAACTTTTCTTGTACATCATCCCCTTAGTCCCCATAAACCCATTCTGCAGATGAAGAGAATCAGGAAAAGTTAACATCACTTCTCAGCTGTCGAGTGGTGGAACCACAATGCCAAAAGATCTGTGTAGTGCTCACTTTGGCAGCACATACACTAAAACTGGAACAAAAGATCTGTGTGACAACAAAACTTGATCATTGCTCTGTGCATAGCGTGACATGCAGGACATTGAAGGTCTGTCTAATCCTGCTCCTTGGGGGTCTTAGTGAAATAGAAAAAGTAAACAAATATCCAAGACATTATTTAAATATGACAATTGCAAGTTAAATATAGCTACATTGGACTACATTACTTATACCAAGAGGTGGTGAAAAGAATTGTATGACTAGTTGGTATAATCAGGTAAGGATGGCGGGGAAAGGCTTTTCAATGAGAAGCTGACTTTATCATGATGAGAGAAGGGAAGGTATATCAAGTCATGAGTATTCTTGTACAGAAACTTAGAACAGGGGTCCACAAACTTTCATCTAAGGATAATATTTGGAACTTTATAAACCACAAGCTCTGCCACAACAAAGTCAAACAATTGCATAGATGGGCTCTAGTAAAACTTTATTTTTAGACACTGAAATCTGAATTTCATGTAGCTTTTACATATTGTGAACCATTCTTTTGTTTTTTTTAAATTTTCAGCTATTTAAAAATATTAGAAACCATTCTCAACTCTCAGGTTATACAAAAATAGACAGTAGTTGGATTTAGACCCCAGAGAACAGTCTGCCAATCCCTAGCTCAAGAGCAGGACAAATTTATGTGCTAAGAGCTTGAGTAGGAAACATAAACCACAAAGTAATGAAAAAGGTCTACTGCAGAGGGAAGGGAGAGAGTGAGAATATGAATTTAAATGGATTATACAAAAAAGTAAACAGAGGGAAAGGGTTAGTGGAGCAGGGATCCAACATGGGACTCAACTGCTAGTTTACCTTCTTGCCACTGGAACACAATGGATTCATTCATTCAACAAATATTAACTGAGCACCAACATGGGCAAGCACTGAAGCTTTCAGCCCAGAACCTGAATGAACCCTCTCTTGACAAACGCCTTACTTTTCCCAATACAATTAGGCATGTTGTGAGTGGCAAAGGAATTAATGAGGAATGGCCAAGTATGCAGGAGGAAATCAAGTGTTTGATCCTCGTATTTAGGCACAATGTGCCAGTCAATTTCCTTAACTAAGTGCCTTGAAGTGAAGAGACCAAAGTGATAAGGAAAATGCTAAGCTCTCCAACACTCAGGTTGATTGTAAGGCAAGAAAAGCATTTCTCACATTTCCCAGGGTAGTAGTTTTCTTACTGTGTTGAGGAGCATTGCAAGAAACACCATCACACAAGGGAGATACTACAGCTAGGAGCTCTGCACCTCCTGTGGTGTGTCAGGGGAGAAACAATGTGCGATAATTATGACACATAAGAGAAGTCACCCACAGGGGCCCCCCTGGAGGAGAGCTGATGTTGGTTTATGCTCAGCAGCAGCTTGTGGGCATGCATGCTGGGCCCTACAGGAATTCAAGGAACTCTGCCCAGGTGACTTAGAGCAGGCCTCCGGCAAAGGACCACTGAGACTCCATCCAGTTCTAAATAAGATTAAACCAGGGCCCAGAAATAATTCCTTAGTTTTTATATAGTTCGGAATTCCTCTTAATTCTTGTTAGGGAGCAGGGGAGATCCAGGTATCCAGGTGTGTACTCTTCCTCATCACCACATTCAGTCACTGAATCCCACAGAAGGAGCAAAGACAAGCCCCTTCCCCCATTAGGTACCAAATCCCTCCCCTGGAGTCATCAGTGTCATAATAGCATAGGAGCATAAGTTAGGGGATGGGGCCCTGAGGGGGCCAGCTTTCCAGAGCTGGCTGTGTCAAGCAGGTCACAAACCTCAGATTTCAATTTTAGATGGTGTAATAGGTCATCCCCCCCAACTTAGTGGCTAAATAGAAGCATGTTCTTGGCTCTTAAAATTCCAGATATCCTATTGCCTTATTTTTGTTTACCTGTTAAGTTAATGTCATTCCATAAGCAAACATGGTTAGTATACCAGCCTGCATGGCATCCGGAACACTGCCTTAAATGTTTTTCAGCACAGTAAGTTTGAAGGCACATATTTTATTGTCCATTGCCCTAGCAAAAACACCTCTGATGCACTGCACTCAAGAACCCTTCCCCAGTAACTCACAGATATTGAGCCTTTTCTTTATGAGGGGGACTTTACCAAGGTATTTACATTTATCATCTTTTTTACTTCGCACAGTAAACACAATCAACACAGAGGCAGTCTATTTCTATCCATTTTGTGATGAGTGAACAAGTCTAAAGGAAGTTAATTATCTATGTGTCCTAGAAGAGTAAGGCTGAAAAGGGCTTTAGAAATCATTTGATGTGGTCCTTCATCTTACAGACCAGGAAACTGAGCCCAGAGAAATTAGGTCATATGCCAGTGGTCACACAACCAAAGAGTGACAGCGCTGGAACCTAACGTAAGTTTCCTTCCATTCTTGAATCCTACAATGTTTCCACCCTGGCTGTTACCAAATGCTGGTCTCAATTTCCCTTAGCCAATAAAAAGGAAACAGTTTAGGGAAACTGAGTCCAGCATTTGGTAACATGGCTTCTTGTGGTCCAGACTTTTATGACTTGAGGATTTGTGCCATCCCTGAGTGTGCAAACTATGACTTAAAAAAAAATGAGGGCACCACATTCTCTGTGCTTCACATTGATGAAGTCAAATTTCATGGCCTCATTGCATGCTGAAGTTCTCCAACCCTTAGAACTTTCCCCACAGGAAACCTGCCAGGTGCTTGGTTACCTTTTGAGTTCCTTGTGGGTGGCAGAAAAGGCATCTAATAATAGATTCATCCCCAGCTGTCTCCTAAGAGGCTTAAAATTTCATTCTCTTTCCCTTTCCAAAACACCGACATCACTGCCCATGGCATAAGCACATCCCTCCCAGCTGAGCCACTTCCCAAGATTTCCTCCCACTTGCAGACTAGACTTCCTCACCAGGGAAGGGAGGAAAGAGTGTCTTGCCAGCAGAAAAGAGACTTTTCTTATGAACTTCGGCAAAAATTGCTCTTGTAAAACAGAATGACTTCAAGGAAAACGGTGTGGGTCTTGGCCTTGTCTTTTACATGGTGATGATCAACTGAATGGGTTATGTTTATAAAAGTACTTTGAAAACTGGAAATACCAAGAGCTTTCACTTGCTTCTACATGTGTTGTCTGCTTCTTCAAAAATACAGAGAGCAGAAGGAATGATTTTTCTAGCAACACCTCTGGCGACACAGATTTTCTAGTTGCTGAGAACCAGGAAGTTTTCATGGCCTGGGCTATCCATGTGGGCTGAGATGAGATTATGACCATTGTGAAAAACAGACCTGAGGCTGGGTTCATGCTAGTCAAAATGGGGTGCAGGTACTAGAATGAGTTAAAATGGATTTCTATCAATCAACAGAAATGAAAAGGGGAGAGGACCTTGTTGAGCTGTGGGAGGATCTTCCAATTGACTCTCTGCTGCTCTGTTAATCTGGTTGGCCAAAGACAAGTATGCAAGCTTCTTACCAAGAGCGTGTAAAACTTGAGCTGCGGGGGACACTGTCTCATGTTAGAGGTGTTTTCAGTTCATTCATTCTGTAAATAGGTACTTAATTTCTACTCCATGGGTAACTTTTCCTGCTTAAATAAACTCTTGTTTTCTATCCACAATCAAAGCCCACATACAGTAAGTACAGTTTGAAGGTAAACAGGTTCTGTTTACCTTTTGTAAAAGGTAAACAAAAAGGATGTGCCCATTTTCATTGCACCCACTCCCTATCACCATTCTTGCCCCAACCATACACTAAAAGGCAAATTAGGGATACTTTCTATTCCTGGAAAGTATGTGCTTCTGTTTTCAGACTACTGCTGCATTCTTGATGGTGGGTTATTTCCCCCCCTTTAGTAGTATTACAGTATTTATTGGGTACTCCTGTGCATAGCTCCATGAGAAATTCCGAGAGAATATAAACACAGTAACAATACAATATATATCACTAAGAAAAACAAGAAGTATGAGATATGGTGCCTGAGCTTTAGATACTTAAAGTGCAGGGGTAATACAAGTTACTTATGCTACCAATCCTTTGCCCAGGACAAGCATTAATAATCAATCACAAAACTGCCTGAGGTCAAATGTCACTAAAAATACTCTTCAGTACTACAGTGTTGAGTCGTCACTACCAAATTATCTGGAGTTAACTGATACAATAACTCACCTCCCTTTCTAGTCAGGTATTTTTTCCTAAATCCAATAGTCTAAAGCCATTCCCTGGATGCCCTATCTCGACTAAATCCAACAGAAGTTTGGGTTAGGAAGAAATAGGCTTATGTGCTGGAATATTTGGGAAAGATACCATGATGAAGGGCCATTTGGCTGACTTCTGGATTTAATTTAGGAAGGTCTTCCTCACCCCTAAGATCATGAAAATAATCACTAATTTTTTCTTTTAGTACTTTATGATTTTCTTTTTTTTATGGACATGCTTAATGATTTTATAATTTGTTTTGGGGAGTAAGGAATAAGGTTAGAATCAAGGAGTTTATTTTTTTAATGGCTAACAAGATCTCATACCATTTGTTGAATTTCATTTAAAGTCTCCCTTATCATATACAAAATCTCCTTACAAATTTAAGTTTTTTCTCTATTCCTGATTCTTTTTCACTCATCTGCTCAAATGTTTGTTGGGAGTCCTGCTTTTCAGAAAACTCAACTCACAAAATGCCAACTAAATATTAGATAAAGTAAGGAGAGAATATTCTTCAGCTGCAGGTACCAAGCTGTCCTAGCTGCCACTGAAACCATTTTTCAAAAGCTTAGATGTATACCTATCTTTCTTTTAATATAAATTTTGTTGCTATATACCGCTCATACCATACAATTCATCCATTTAAAATGCATAATTCAGTGGTTTCGGTATATTTACAGTGTGTAACCCTCACCACAATCAATTTTGAAACATGTTCATTGCCCCCAAAAGAAATCCTGTATCCATTCGCAGTGACTCCCCATTTTCTACCAACCCTCCCTTCAGCCTTAAGCAACCACTCACCCACTTTTTGTCTGTATAGATTTGCCTATTCTGGACATTTCATACAAATGGAATCAGACAATATGTGACCTTTCGGGTCTGGCTTCTTTCACTCAGCATAATGTCCTCAAAATTCATCTATATTTTAGCATGTATCTGTCCTTAATTTCTTTCTTCTTTAAAATACTAATGATTCATTTAACATGAAATGATTTGAAAGTGCACAATGCAGTGATTTTAGTGCCTTCATTATGCTGTGCAACCATCATCTCCATCTAGTTCTAAAATATTTTTATCACCCCAAAGGCTGAAACTCATTAAGCAAGCTCCCTCCATTTCTTCCCCCATCATCTTAAGGCCCCCTCCCCCTGATCTTGGGAACCACTAATCAAATTTCAGTCTCTATGAATTTGCTTACATCAGACATTTAAGATAAATAGACCACATACAGTATGTGGTCCATTATTTCTGACTTCTTTCACCTAGCATGTCTTCAAACTTCATCCATACTTTGTTTCATTTTACTGTTTTAAGAATCCATGGTTAGCTGGGCACCGAGGCGCCTGCCTTAAAGCGCAGCCTAGAGGGCGGCTGGGACTAAGAATCGCTTGAGTCCGCGGGTTGGAGACCTGCCCGGGGCAACAGAGTGAGACCTAGTCTCAAAAAATAGCTGGACGTGGTTGAGGACCTGTAATCACAGTTACCTGGGAAGTTGGGGCTGGAGATGGCTTGAGTCCGTGGTACCACGGCAACGTGAGCCTGCGGTTCCCCGGGCAAAATAGCGAGACCTAATCTCAAAAAATTTTTTTAAATTTAAAAAAAATCCAAGGTTACGAATATATCATGTCTTACCTATCTGTTAATCTCATGAACATTCAGTCATTTCTACTTTTTTAGCTATTATGAGTAACACTGCTATTCACATACAAATATATACTTTTAAAGAAAGTAACATCCTTTGCATAAAAGTCATATATTTCTTTTCAATGCCACATTCTGTGAGCCATCTTTTCAGGATGATTAAAAAATACTTTTTCTTAAAAAATATTTTCTCATAAGGTTTCTTTATAGGCAAATATTTCATTTGTGAAAGTTTTAATGCTGTCAGCCTATGCTAGTTTGAACCATCATTAAAAAGAGCAAATTAAACAATTAAGGAAACCGAAAGCTAGTGGAGATCACGAATAGGTAGGAGGGTGCCTGGGATAATTATGGGGAGGATACAGAAGTGTAACACAAAATTGCTGAAGTTACACTTCTTTAAGTCCTTTTCTTTGCAACAACATAGTCAAGCAATTTCAGTCATTTACTTAATGCACTAAAGGCTCAATTTTAAAATTTGCTTAAATATTTAATAAGTTTTGCCTATTAGTCCTGCTATTAACAGGAATGCCACAGGTAAGGTGCAATGAAAACAAAAAAGCAGCAAAACTGTTAACAGGTTGATCATATTTGTTTATGGTAGGCTACCATAAATATATTGTCTTTGTTAAAGAAAAGAATGAAGGAAGGTATGCCTAGACTGGATATATACTTTTTGCCCTACCTCCCACTCCCTCTATACTCTCCCTCCAGGAACTCTAACTTTACCTGACTCAAGGGGACAAAAAAGGGCAGGTTCTCATGTCATGATGGCTTTAAGGGAGGTACAGGTGCAGGAAGATTGTCATTAGTATTTTGAGGGCAGGAAGAGGGCAGTTTCAACAGAAGAAAACCAAAATAGCCCTGGTCAGTCATGTCCTTCATCTGACAATTATGAAAGGAGAGTACTTTATTTACAGTTTCTGGTTTGCCTGAAAGACAAAAAAAAAAAAAAAAAAAAGCAAAAAAAATGTTTAATAATAAATAAAATTGACTCAATAAAATCTCATAGATGTGTTTAGAGGTGAAGCGACCTAGCACTGCAAGCCTCTAACTCTTCTCTCAGGACTCTCTGATCCCTCAGTGTCACTCAATTGCAGTTCAGGAGGAAAGAGAAGGGAAGACTGGTCAACACTGCTGTTTAAAGCACCATGTCTGTAATTAGACAATGCTACTGGGCTCCATACAAGGAGCATCTTTACGCACGAGATAGCCATGTACTCTACCTGATCCACTGAAGACAAACTGCAGGGAGGTACACAAAGACCTCATTTGGGAAGAGGATTCTTTACTCCATATTAGTTAAACTTGGCAGAGGAGCCAGACCAGAGGTGGTATGTTCCATCTGTAAGTTCCTGAAACATCCCATAGTGTTCCAATAGACTCAGTCCCAAATGAAAGTGGCTGTTGTTCGTTCGTTTGTTTGTTTGTTTGTTTGTTTTGAGACTAGGTGTATTTTTGCCCATGGAACCGCAGGCTCACGTTGCCTGGGGTACCACAGACTCGAGCGATTCCCAGCCTCAGCTTCCCAAGTAGCTGGGATTACAGGTGCATGCCACCACACCCAGCTATTTTTTTGGGACTAGGTCTTGCTACATGCCCCCGGCAGGACTCGAACTGTGATCCCTAAGCCCGGCCTCCGCTTCCTAGGCTGCTGCTTACAGGCATGCACCACCATGCCCGGCCCTGCAAGTGGCTGTCATTGATGTGCCAGTAGCTGCTTCCTTTTTATCATTTGGTAATGAGTTCAGATGTCAACTCCCCACATGTGGGCTACCCTGCTGCCTCACAAAGACCCTGAGATGAAACTGCTGTTGGTCCTAGGATTCACAGTTCAGTCCTGGCTGGCCAGGCTGGCATGATGAGAAACCCTGGTCCTGTTTCTCTACAAGCCACAGAAACTAAAGGTGAGGGGTGTCAAGGACACCACCTGAAAGGCTGGTAGTGGTCCTTTTGATTAGTTGGTACTCAAAAAGTTTTTCTCTGGCTTTTACTCTAATTCTTATGAAATGGCTGTGATTTTCACTTTTTCCCAGAATAAACAGCATTGTGACTTTATGCTTCCTGGTGTTCACTGCTAATTTCATGCACTATCAGGTTTCATGTTTTCTCATGTTTCCATTAGAACTTGTTTCTCCTGCTTGGATGTCAGAAAATTGCAGAGACCACGCTGTAATGCTGATAGGGAAAACTACTCCTGTGGCCACCCCCATCCACATGAAGCTTGCTCTCCGGACCACTGGGTTCACATCCCGGGCAACTAGGGTGCATTAGTCACAGCTCAACCCTAAATGGTCTCCAGTTCTTCTCAACAGAACTCCAGAACTCCAGCACTAACTGAATGTCACTGACAAGCCTTCTTGGAGGTGAAGGGTGGGGGTAAATCTGCTTCCCAAACTGGATTCAGTTACACTGCTACTCATGTTGTGTGTCCTGCACTTACAACGGTGTTGCATGAACTTCCCAGCACCAAAAGTCTCCAAGGTGAGACTTTTCCTTTGTTTTTTGCTTCCTTGTTTCTTTAAGGAGAGAGGAAATCTGAAACCATCCTTTAAAAATAAGTGTAAATAAATGTAATGTCTTTTAAGCATGGAGAAATACAGAAAACAACATTTGGTGGCCTACTCAATTTAAATAGTTCACATTGCCCAAATCCTTCCTATTGATGTTAGATGTTGATGTTAGTAATAACACCAGAATGATAATTATAAGATTTGAAATTTTAAGCATTAATATATAAAACAACAAACAATTACCCCTGTTCCTACCCTTCCTAACAGTAACAACTATTACTTATGAATGTTTTTTATGGGTCCTTACAGAAAAAGTTCATCTATACATATGTTCTTTATAAATTTACCAAAAATAAGAATAGAGATTGTTCTACATTATATTCTGCACCTTTCTTTTTCTTCTAATATTTTGACATCCTTTCCTGATCTACCTCATTCATTTAATCAGCTTTGCAATGCATAGAGGTGTCATCATTTACTTAATCAGCATCCAATTAAGGGCAAAACATCTAGAGACCTTGGTGACCCCCTAGGCAGTAAATATGCTATTAACTAATAAGAGAGGAGGGGACCCATTTCATCCGTTCATTCAAAATCCTGCAGTTTTTTTAGATTATTCAGCTTGGTCCACAACATCTGGCAAGTACAACTACAAAGCAAAGCATCAGCAGAGCTGGGGGAGGGGAATATGAAAAAAAGTCATTAACCCTAGCCAGAATAAAGATTGTTTGAAATGATCATAGGTGGCAAACACTGAGAAGATTCAGGCATGTGTTGGAACCAGGAGATACAGGCCGGAAGGGACATCAGGGTAGCATTGCTTCACACAGAGACTTCATATTAACAACGTTTCAGAAGTGTTATAGCACTGAAAATGGCCTGTTTTATTCATAATAGGTATATTCATCACAGCTGCTGAAGGCACTGAGCCAGCAGGCTTTCCTATCATCAAAGGAAAAAATATATTTAACTACATGTTAATTATATTTGTACGTATACATGTATGTGGGAGGCGGGGGGGAGAGGTGTATATATGTTTGTGAGTGAGTGTATCTGTTTAATTGCTTTGTCCAGTTCTCATTCTGCCAGGAAACTAAGGTATTCAGTTCAGGTAAAACTGAAACTAGTCTCACCTGTCCTGCTGTCATCTTACTCACCCACTTTAGGTCAATAAAATGGAGATAGTGATGCCTATGATATTCACCACTTGTATATTTAAACATGCCTCTAATATGTTAATTTGCAAAGACATGTCTGGAGACTTTTTACAAAATTTGTAATCTTGATTTTCTCTGGGTATGGGATTTTTGGAGACTTTTGTGGTAGTCTTTTTCTATACTGCTTAGGTTTAGTTATTTAGGAAATTAAAAACAAAAACTTTTACAATGATTAGGAATAACTTTTCTAAAAAACATAAAGCCATTTTCAAAGTAAGATGGTGTATATAAAGGGAATCACACACAATAAGTGCTCAATCAATGATGTTTTTACCGTGAAAAGGAAAAGGAAAAGATGGCCTGTTTGACTGTAGAAAAACCACCATTTAAGATACACCAAAACACAGTCCTGAAGAATATGGGCTTTGGAATTAAACAGGTCTATGTTTAAATCCAAGTTCTAAAATTTTTCCACTCCCCTCAATTATTTTAGATGCTACATCTTGAATGAAACACTTTCACCACTTCAAATGTATAAAATAAAATGCTTTTTCCTTTGTCCAATCACTCAAACCCTACATAATCTTCCGAGGTTTGGTGCAGATATTACACACCCACACACACCTACTCATGAGCTAGGCATGGTCCCAGATGCTGGGAATGTGGTAGTGAACAGGCTAGTGTTCTTGGAATGCCCAGGCAGTTAAAGGCCATTCACCTTCCAGGATGCGGAATACAACAGAACCTAAGTGCTGTGAACACAGTTAATTTCCTACATAATAACTATTTTCTCCCTTCTTTTTGCCAATGAAACTTGGATTTCATATAAGGCGCAATGTGCTCAATTAAAAACACTCACTGGGGCCAGGCACTGTGGCGCACACCTGTAAGTAGCAGCCTAAAGCCACCGCGGGGAACAGGGATCGCGGTTTGAGTCCTGCTTGGGGCAACATAGCGAGACCTAGTTCCAAAAAAAATAGCTAGGCATGGTGGTGCATGCCTGTAATCCCAGCTACCTGGGAGGCTGAGGCTGGGAATTGCTTGAGTCTGTGGTACCTCGGGCAACATGAGCCTGCAGTTCCACAGGCAAAAATAGCGAGACCTAGTCTCAAAAAATAAAATTAAATAAATAAAATAAAAACACCGGACATCCTTGCAGTTAAACCAAGTTAGACCAATGAGATATAAGCAGTATTTTTAATATTTCACAAGGGTTTCCAAGAAAATTGCTGTATCTCTGATCAGAAGGGGCAACTTCAACTGACATATGTTCTTCACCCTTAGTTCATCCCCCGTCACTGCTAAAAGCAAGACAATAACAGAGGGACTGTACCCCATGTAAAGTACATAAGGTACATAAAGTACACTCACAACCGAGAACTACCAACCAAGAATGACAGAGCAGTAAAGCAGAAGAAGCCAGGTCCATGATGACTTAATGGAAATACCATAAAAATCCTGGAACACATATCCTAAACCTCATGTTACATGAGGAAAATAAACCTTCAGTGAATTAAGCCACTATTGTCAGGATTCAACTCCACACAGCCCAGTGTAATCCCAAGTGAATACATGTCTTGAAGGGTTGCTGTAAGGATTCAAATAAGATTATGTCTGCCAAGCATTTAGCCCTGTGCCTGGAAGACAGCATAACTTAATGAACATTTGTTGATGAGTTCCAATTTTTTTCCTAGTAAAAGGGAATCAGTAATTGGAAATCTGCCATAGAGCAAAGACTATAATAGATATAAGAAACTTTTTTCATTCATTTGTAAAGTTCTTAGAATCAGACCCAACATACAGGAAGAACTTCCTAAGTATTTAATAAATAATTATAATCCTAACAAATGCTGACTGAAAGACTACAATGTGCCAGGCACTGTTCTAGATGCTGGAGATGTGGCAGTGAACAAGAGAGTGTTCCTACTTTTATTTTAGAAAGAGCAGAAGATGATGAACAATAAGACAATGAGCAAACAAGAAATTAAATAAATAATGAAAAGGAAAGAGGACTGTGTATAGAGACACAAGAGTTCTCTGCGTGGGGTATCAGGCCTCCTAGAGGCAGTGATGCTGGAGGTAAGATCTAATCCAGAGAAAGGGGAACTCTGCAAAAGTGTGGAGGAAGCACACTGCAGGCAAAGGGGGCTCACCAAAGGTCTTAAGAGAGTTGTGAACTGAGTATTATGGAGGAAGAGACTTCCTGAAATCACCCAGGGTTTGCAGTTGCAACACCAGAAAGAAAAGCATGTACTGAATAAACCCACATTTTATGAAGTCTGAAACATGCAATTTGGGGACCCCTCTATAAGATACAGAATGCAAAAGTACAAATACATAGGCTGGGCATGGTGGCTCATGCCTGTAAGCTTCAGCCTATGAAGTGGCCGGGGCTAGGGATCGCGGTTCAAGTCCCGCCTGGGGCCTGTAGCGAGACCTAGTTCCAAAAAAATAGCTGGGTGTGGTGGCACGCTCCTGTAATCCAGCTACCTGGGAAGCTGAGGCTGGGGATGGCTTGAGTCTGTAGTACCCCGGGCAACGAGAGGCTGCGGTTCCACGGGCAAAAATAGCGAGACCTAGTCTCAAAAAAAAAAAAAAAAAAAAAAAGTACAAATGCAAAATGGCACTTTGAAAGAGACTTTTGCAAGTGAATGGCTCTGAGGCTTAAGCCGCATAAACTTCGTAGAAAATCTATTCTTGTTAGACCTGAGGTAATCAAGAAAAGACTTGGCATACCACTTACTCAGACCTTAGCTGCCAGAAATCCACTGGAGTTAGAGGGAGGGAAAAAGTTGACATTTCTTTTTCTTCTTTTTTTTTTTTTGAGGAAAAGGTGTTTATTATGGAGTTATAAATTAGAGTGGGTGGGGCTTAGTGGGAGAGGAGCCCAGAGGTCAAGTTTTGGGCTCCTTCTCTTCTCCTAAGTTCCTTGTCGAGGTGCTCCTTGGTTCAGACCACTTTTGACTACAGGTAGAGGCACCCATGGCCTTGTCCTTCACCTTGAAGAGGCATTTGTAGCTCTTCTAGGTCTCCTCAAGACTCAGCTTAGAGACATTGAGAATCTGCTGGGCCTCCTAGAGGCTGAGGCCAGAGAGGTTGGTGACTGGTACAGACTAGTGTCCTGCACATCCCTGGGTGTCAGCTGCCAAACTAGCTGCAAACTCCTGCTGAAGGGCCTGGTCAAAGGTCCTGCCCATTCCCTGCACCCCCGTCACGATAATCTGGGCCAGGTATTTAGCCATGGTAGCTACTCTGCTGGGGGAGCATGGGTCCTGCTTCCTGACCCCACAGCCCTGGTTCAAGGCCAGACAGCCAAAGTTGACATTTCTGTTAAGGATCCAGGGCATCTCACAGCATCCAAGGATGAAAACCTACCTGGACCAAAATGTATTACATCAGCATGCCTCTCATGCCTCATTTACGTACCCAAACCTGCCATGTGCTGCATTCTTGTTTCTCTCTTCACAGATCAGCTCACCTAGTTTTCTTCTCTTGACTAGCATTGCATTATAACCTATAGAATCAAGTGTTCACAGTGGAGAATGAACAATTAAGTTCACCACTAAAAAGCTACCTCTATGGCCCATAGAGCAAACCCATGTGGCTGAAAATTAAAACCACCTTAAATGTTGCAGTTCTCACTACCAACTGACAGACTTGAGTCAGGAGTCCATCTTGGGGTCAAATAATAGCATCACAGCAACTAGAAGTCCATTTCAAGCCTAAGATCAGAACAAAGCGAGTCACTGCAAATGAGAAAGGATCATGAGTGAGGGAGCAATTCCAAGAGGTGTCTGATTTATGTGTTACTCTCTGACCATAGAACAGCACTGTCCAAAAGAAATAAATATAAGACAGGTATGTGAGTCACATATTATTTACAATTTTTTAACAGACACATTGAAGAACAAAGAAATGGATAAGATTAATTTTAACAACATATCTTATGTAACCCAACACATCCAAAACATCATTTTAACATAGACATGATGCAAAACTTTTACATTTTTTTAAATTTCATACTATGTAATGAGTCTTCACACTTACAAATGTCTCCATTGGGACTAGACACATGCCATGTGCTTGGGAACTACGTGGCTAGTGATTACCGTAGAGGACATGCAGGTCTAAATTTCTGGGCTGAGATGTGGTTGATGCTGTTGCTTGTGTTCGTCACAGCAGGCCCAAGTCTGCAGGGATCAAGTACAACATTCTGTTGCCTGATACAGTTGTCATTATCATGTTTCTGCTCTTGGGCTCAGATAAATGTGCAGGATTAATCATCATTGGCGTTCAGAGTGCACCCAGTACAAGCACATTTGCTGCCAAGTTGCAATTACAGAGTTCCTCCTTTGATGGATTCAGAGTTAATGTCTTTGCATTTTCTTTATTCTAGAAATGAAATTAAAGATGTGCACACACACACACACGCACACACACACACGGCTCACAGAAACCTGCAGCTCCATCAGCAAATTGTTCAGCCTTGATAGGAAGGTCATTAGACTGGTTTTATATAGAACCCATAAAGAACAGATAAATGTCAGAATACTGGCTGCTCAGCTGCACTTCAGCTCAGTCTCCCAGTGGTAATAAATGCATCTCTTCAAAGCGTGTCTGCTTTCCCTTCAATTTGCTGCACGCAGGTAAGGATGTTCTGAGGAACACTTCTTATTCATTACATAAATATTTTCCCCCTAAGTTTTAGGTAACACAAACGTATACAGGTCTCTCATTTTGAGAACCTGGTTTCTATTCTGTGCACAGAATTTTCAGATGGGTTTTGTTGAAAAGACCAGATGTGACTAGGTTAGAAGCCTGTCTGAAGGCACTCTGTAACAGTTGTCAAATAACTTGATAGCTCCCTACATCAGGGACCTATTATGTGACAGGCAACATGTTAAGTGCTTACAGGCATGTCATTTTAATTTTTGCAACACCATAGTTAAGTACTATTATTAACATCCCCACTTTACAGGGGAGGAAATTGAGGTTTGAGAGAGGTTAAGTGACTTTTCTGAAGTCACATGGCTAATAAAACCAAGAAATGAATCAAGTTGCCAGATTCCAAAATCTAATTGCTGAGGTTTGCACAGCAATTTGAGATGATTTCTGAAATAAAAGACTATCAAGTCTCAACTCCCAGGGTCAGTACATTCACCAGAAGGCTTTGTTAAGCAAGGCGTCTGAGAGGATAGTAGGATAAAAGCCAACAGTGGTTGCATCTGGAAGGTGTCAAAATGGACACCTATGTATGAGGGAAAAGTAAAGACAGCTGTGCAACTGCCCCTGGGGAGGGGCAGTTGATGAATTATGGGATGGGGGGGCTGATCTGCTATCATTGTGGTCCTGTTTTGACCTTTCTCAACAGCCCTGAACAAACCACCTGGCTTGCAGTAATGTAAAGATAATGACTCTGCCAGGCCTCCCTAAGGGCCTATTTGGAGGCACTAGTTAATGGTTATATAGTAGTTTGAATAGGCAAAAAGCCCAATAAAATCTCTACTCGGGTCTCAGCACAGAACTGAGTCCCCTTTGATAAATATTAAAGGAAGATCAAGCCCTCTTCAGTTTTTATTTATTTATTGTGCCTTAATTGAGCCATTTGGCAGTATTAGGCCAAACAAGAAAATCAGAGCATGCTCACATTAATTAGCCAGCTTAACTGTGAGTGACAATACCAGTAAAGTTCTCAGAACCTGAATTTATGTTGGTGAAGGTTGAGGACAGGCATTGGACAGATACTTGTTGAATGACCAGCTAACTGCAGGAAAGTGTTTATGCAAGTACCTACTATGTGCCAGATAGTGGATGACAAATATCAGGCTTTAAAAAGCAACCTCTCTGAGATCGACCAATATTTTCCCTGGAGATTGTGAATATTACCACATCACTCCAAACATGCTTTTCTCCATCAGAGAGCACACAACCAGCAGCAGAGTTATGGAGGAGAGACAGCCAACTAAACAGCTGCAGTGGAGGTAATCACGTATACCATTTCCTCTGATGCACATCTCCCATCAACTTCCCCCATTTTTTCAATTATTTATTAAAGAATAATATGCAAATAAAACAATCATAATCATAAACATGTAGATAGATGAGTTTCCACAAGCTGATTGTATGGTCACATAGCCAACATCCCCACTAAACAGAATATAAGGAGTTGTGCCATATATACTTTTTTTTTAATGTCTGGCTTCTTTCACTCATTATGTTGTTTTCTGAGACTCATCATGTATTTATGTAGGTCTTTTATTTTCTTTGAGACTAGATCTCACTATGTTACCCGGGGTAGTCTTGAACCCACGGACTCAAGAGATTCCAAGCCTCCACCTTCCAAATAGCTGGGATAACAGGCACATACCACCGCGCCCGGCTAAATTTGTAGTTTTATTGTGTTCATTCTTACTGTACTTTTATTTACTCCATTGTGTAAATGTACCATCCTGCTATTGGTGGTCATGTGGAAAATCACACATTTTAAATATTAATTTGTTAAAAAAATTAAACACTCCAATTTGATTGCCAGTGATTGCCACTTTGATTGCCAGAGTTTTTTATTGGTGCCCAGGGAACCGCAGACTCATGTTGCCTGGTGTACCATGGACTCAAGCGATCCCCAGCCT
This sequence comes from Uropsilus gracilis, assembly GCA_004024945.1. Taxonomy (NCBI): domain Eukaryota; kingdom Metazoa; phylum Chordata; class Mammalia; order Eulipotyphla; family Talpidae; genus Uropsilus; species Uropsilus gracilis. The sequence continues at coordinate 25,183 of PVHY01006997.1, read as the reverse complement.
CAATCTCCCAGATAGCTGGGATTACAGGCCCACGCCACCACGCCCAGCTATTTTTTGGGAATAGGTCTCACTACCGTTGCCCGGGTGGGTCTTGAAACCGCAAAATCAAGCAATTCCCAATCCAGGCCTCCCTCCATAGGCTGGGATTAAAGGCACACACCACCACGCCCGGCCTCCAACAATTTCTCAGAGCGAAAAGAAACTGAAAATTCAGTAGCAGCTCTCTTGGCAGGGTTGCCCTAGAAGACACAAAGATTCATTTGCTACAACCAGACTTAACAGAATCTTCAGAAGTTAGTTTAATAACATATAAATGAAAAGCTATGCAGAATAGCTTCATCCTTTACAGAAAGCACTGCATCTACACAGATGCCCACAAAGCAAGTAAGTAAATCCTAGCTAATGGTGAAAGTCACATCTCAATCACAAAATACCCTTCCCCAACTCTCAATGGTTTGGAAAAATGTGAAATGTAGAAGTTTGCAGATATAATCAGGCAGTTTTCTAGCTGGTTTTGAAAGTGATTTGACACTGCTAATCATGGAACACCTTAACTCATGTGAGATAAATACAAAGAGAAGTTGTGGCAGGCAATAGTATTTTCTCAAACCATAATTTGTTCATTTGTTCATTCAAGTAAAATCAACTGAGGGCCTAACTGTATGTCAGGCACTATCTAGACATCAGTGGAGCATGAACAAAACAAAGATCAACTGTCTTCCTATAATTTAAACTTTAGCAACTACTTTAAAATCACTAATAGACTCCAAGGACATTTCAGCTTAACAAAATCAAATAGCCTTAGGGATCAGTTCTCAAATTTTCTTAAATTGATCCACTCCTTAAGCAAATATTTACTAACTACTGGGCTACTCTGTAGCAATACAAATGTGTATGAAGCTTGGGGCAGTAGTGCATGCCTGTAATCCCAGCGCTGGGAGGCTGAGGTCAGGGATCACATGAGTCCGCAGGTTTGAGACTACCCCAGTAACATAATAAGACCTAGTTTCTTTTTTTTTTTTTTTTTTTTTTTTTTGCAATTTAAACAACAGGGTTTTATTTACAAGGAAAATTAACCAGAAAATGAAAAGTCCTTAATGCCACAAGTGGCCAGTTATTGTATCCCAAGTACCATTTAGTCTGAAGGTCCCAAACACATGTCCAAGGCACCCTGCCAAGTCCAGTCTTTCTTTTCTGTCTTTGATACAGGGTAGTGACACAGTTAAAAATTGTATGGGCAATGAAATGCCCTGGTGGGCAGAGTCTGAAAAAAACTTTGAGAGAAAATGGAAAGCAGAAAAAAGAGGGACAAAAGTGAGGAGCGAGGAGAGAGTAAAAAGGAAAAAGGAGGAGAGAAGAATGGCGGACTAAGAGAACAGGCCCACATGGCCTGTCAGGGCAAGTCCCTTGGAAGAGGGAGCTGAGGTGGCAACGAGTCATGATGGGAGAGTGGCTAGCAGAGAAGTAGCCAGTGTGGAGTCAGATACCAGAATGGCAGGCTGGGGCTGACCAGGGACTGCTGAGGGCAGGCCTGGTGGATTCGGCCAGATGCCACTGAAGGCAGGAGACCTAGTTTCTTAAAAAAAAAAATAGCCAGGCATGGTGGCATGCGCCTGTAAGGCTGTAAGCTACCTGGGAGGCTGAGACTAGGGATCACTTGAGTCTATGGGTTGGGGACTACCCCAGGCAACATAGCAAGACCTAGTCTCCAAAAAAAAAAACTGTGTATGAAGATGGGACTCATGTCCTGGAGCTCACTAAATGGAAACGTATCATTAAAAAACAGCACTACAAGGCATTAAATGCCATGAGCAAAGCAGATAGAATGCTGGGGAAATTGAGTTTCAGAAAGGGTAATTTGGTGGTGCATGAATTAGGAGTTAAAGGCTGAGTGTGATTTGCATACTCTGCACAATGAAAGGAAGGTGAAGGACGCTCTGTGACAGATCAAAAGTAACATTTCATTTTCTAATATACATGTTGGTAAAACAAGGCTGTGAAAGCTGCTATGAACTGAATGCCTATGTCTCTTCAAAATCCATATATTGATTCCCAATGAGATTCCCAATGAGAAGGCATTTGGGGGAGGTTCCCTGGGGGAAAAATTAGGTGATGAGGGTAGAGCTCTCATGATAGGATTAGTATCTTCGCAAGAGAGAGAGGATCTCTGCCAAGTAAGGATAGAACAAGAAAGCACTTGTAAAACTGAAAGAAGCCCTCCACAGAACTTGACCATACTGGCACCCTGATCTTGAACTTCCGGTTTCCTAACTGTGAGATATAAATGCTTCTGTTTAAGTCACCTTGTTATGGCAACTTTTTTTCCTGATTACGGTTAAAGCAGAATTTAACCTTGCTTTAAAACTTTGTCCCAATGAAGTTTAGAGCAGCTATTACCCTCAATGCAACTGAACACTCATGGTTAACCTACAATGAAAAGTCAAGGGTGTGGAAAATTGGTTTCATCTCAGATGTCCACTATAGAACTGGCTGCTGTTAAGTATAACGTCCAAACAATTTTGGAGATTTTATTCGGGTTCAGCAGAAAAGGCCTATGATTGATTAGTAATGTCTGCCACAGATACAGGATTCACATATGGTGGTTGTTTTTTTCTTATTTTGTTTTGAGACTAGGTCTTGCTATTTTTGCCCATAGAACTGCAGGCTCATGTTGCCTGGGGTAACATGGACTCAAGCAATCCCCAGCCTCAGCTTCCCAGGTAGCTGGGATTACAGGCACACACCACCATGCCCAGCTATTTTTCTTTTGGGGGGGTATTAGGTCTTGCTGTGTTGCCCTGAGCGGGACTCACATGTGGTGGCTGAATTCATTCCTCAATTAAGGTCAGATACCTAAGTTGCCCAGTGAGGAATGTTTTATCATAGAGGTTTTTAAGCAGTTTTAGCAACATAATTCTATCCAAATACAAATTTTGTCATCATTTTAAAGAATGTTTAAAGAATCATCAGTTTAAAGAATGAAGCTGCCCTCAATACAATAGGGAGTGAGCAGTCCAGAGGTTCACCCACTGGGCCTCCTCCTCTGGTAGCACCCAGAGCAGAGTCTGAAACTCGCTGCTCTATGAGACTTGTTTTTTGTGCTACAAGTAGAGCATTTAATATTCTGTTTGTGCATACTGAATCAAAATGATAATCAGCATTTTACAGATGAGATGACGATCAGCATTTTACAGATGTAGAAACAGGTGCAAGAGGTTAAGTAATTAGGCCCAGACTCACAGTAGGAGGTTAGAGGTGAAGTCAAGACTGGGAAGGCCACTAGGCTACACGTTCCCCTCAAGTGCAAGTCTATTCTCCATGTCCTGTGTCTGCATCTCTGTCACAGTTGTCACAGGCTGAACACCAAGAATTTCCAAAGAAGAGAGCTGAGCTGGGCTATAATAAAATGCCTGGAAAAAAGGAACAAACCTGTCCTTCTGTCTGAAATTCTGCCTCTTTTTGCTTTTCCTACATATCATTTCCACAAGTCCCACTGTCAACTTTAGAGGTCTGCAGCCCTGAGTGGCACAGGACTCCATGGAGGACTCAAGTGTCCTTTCCACATCATATGACTTGTGGGAGCTGTGGCAACCTGAGCATGCCCCCTCCTCCTCTTTCCTCAGCTATTCTAAACCCGTCATCTCTGCCTGGATTGGAGTGTAGGATGGAATGGCAAATGGCTGACCCACAGCAGGTCCCTCTGTAAAGCATTTTACCAACAACAGAGACTTTTATTATCTGACTGTGCCCATCCTACTCATCGTTGCCACCATCATTTCTAGCCTAGACCACTACAATGGCCTCCTCAGCCTCTTCACCTTCCCCTCCTAACCTCACCACCCCTTGCTTCTATTTTCCACACTGCAGGTGAGAGACTTTTAATAATACAAATTCAATCTGGTGACTTCTCTGCTTAAAACTCTTCAGTAGCATCCCATTTTCCTTAGCACAAAGGAAGAGCAAATGTATTTTTAAGAAAGTGTGTGTGTGTACATATGCATACCTTACAAAAAAGGATGGTTTGTGATATTTAAACAAGAACATGACATTAGTATAGGTTCCATCTGATACAAAACTGGGTCTATTTTTTTTATTCATGTACATAGGTCCTGCCTTATTCCACAAAGGAACTGGAGTGACTGATACATTTCCTGTAACAACAGGAAGCTTTCTCAGCTACAGTTTTGAAACTTCAATCCTATGGCATGAACCAGCAGCAGCATAAAATAAAAAGAAATTAGTATTTTATTGACCTAAAAATCCTAAAAGGAAACTAAAAAATACAATGCCTTCAGAGGTACTCAGAGTCCAGATGATTTCTGGATCACCAAAGAGCATTCTGAGTGTATTAGAGGAAGCTGAGTCATTACCTAAAAAGTATCAATATCACCCTAGTAGGAACCCTGGGTCCCTAAGCCAAGGGCCTTTCTCTCACCGTATTTCCTGCAATTTAGAAAAAGTACCATGACTTTCTGATTGTTTTTTTTTCTGTAATAATACTTACTTTAAATTAGGCAATACAATTTCCAAATTCTTTCTTTCTTTCTTTTTGAAACTGGGCCTCTCTATGTTGCCCCGGGTAGTTGCAATCCCAAGGACTCAAGCGACTCCCAGCCTCAGCCTCCTAGGTAGCTGGGATTACAGGTGCCCGCCACCACACCCACATGCTTTTTCGAGACCAGGTCTCTCTACGTTGCCTGGGATAGTCTTGACCCCTCGAACTCAAGTGCCTTCCAGCACTTGGACTATAGACACGCACCACCACGCCCGGCATACAATTTTCAAATTCTAAAGGCACAATCATGCCTATAATAAAGACTCCTTCCCACCTATCTTTCAGCCACCCTGCTGCCCTTTCTAGCAACAGTTGCTATTACTAGTTTCTAGAAATAGTATGTGAATGCACAAGCCTGAACAGTCTCAGTTTTTATTTCCATTCTAACAGTGCAAGTCTATTCTCCATGTCCTCTGCCTTGCATCCCCACCCCTGGCCTTTTTCATGCAATGATCTATCTTGAGGCCCAGCTTCTTTGCCGGTACCCACTATCCACTTGATGGGGCTGTGTGCCTGGGATTCTTCATAGACATGAGGGGTTTGTTTCCAGCTACACCAAAACTGTCTGACTTAAGGGTAGAGGGTTGGACCCTTATATGCTTGAATCTCATTATTTGAAGGAGGTGGGTATGGGGCCTAGTGGGCAGCACAGGCAGGCCTGGAGTCAATCAACGACAGCCATCCTTTACACTTACTTGCGTTTAGAGTTTAATTATGCAGGAAATACATGAACACATCCTGCTAGAAAGAGGATCAGACAACATAGTTGAAGTAAAAGTCCATCTGACCTCCCAAGCCCATATATATTTTCTATTCAGAAGTACTCCCCATGGTACTTTGCAAGTTTTGAGCCCTTGATTTTGTGGAGAAGGTTGTTTCATTCTGCTTTCCTACCTGGAATCACATTCCTGGAGTCCTACAATTTGCTTTTTTCATTAAAAATTTTGTCTTGGCCTTATTTCCATTTCAGGGTCTTTAGATCTACTTGTTCCTTTAATCAACCATTACTATTCCATTGTTTGGACATGCCACAGTTTATGTAAGATTTTCTACTTGATGGACATTTAGGTTATATTCCCAATTTTGTTACTATTGCCAATGCTGTACGTAAAAACTACATGCTAGTAAAAGTAATTTCTTTAAAATAGAGAAGGAATTTCTGCTCACATTTAAACTTTTAAGAGATACTTCCGAGGTACCCTTCAAAAAGTAAGTTCAGAGGACTCTACTAGGTAGTGACATAGTAAGTTATATAGAATGACCATGATTCTTCTCTCAGAGATAGTGATATAAAGATGATGCAATGTTCACAAGCAAAAAGAAGCATGCAAACTCACAGGATAACACAAACCCTAAAAGAAACGTAAAGCACATGCGCACTGTCATCAAGGACTGGAGATAGAATTGTGAGTCCTTTATGCTCAAGGACATAGTCTGGGGCCATACCAGCCTGAACATTCCTGATCTTGTCTAATCAAGGACATTTCATTGTTTCCTCCTGCAGGTCCCATTCCTCTTCCCTCTTGCTGTCTGGTTGACATGGAAACACTGAAGGGTAGGGGTTTCCAACGGAGCAAAAATGGTTATCTCTTCTGCCACTGATTCAGGAGGCTGCCATCAGCAAACCCTTCAAGCAAAATGCTGATGGCTAATTATACTAACAGACAGGAGTTTATGTTCCAAGGGGCCTCTTTCTGGGTTTCTGACATAATAAAGTCATGTATAATCTCATTTCCCGCTGTCTCCCAGCCTTCATGCATCCCCCTTTCCTCAGTAAAAAATAAAATGTCTTCTTTCCCCATTTCACAGCCATTGTCAAGGCCAGTGCGTGGCTAAGTTACCAGCAGTTGCTTGTTTCCTGATTGCTTCCTGTTCCTGCCATGTTCTTGAGTCTGCTCTCAGTCTGTCCTCATCTCTCTCTTCATATTCACTATCCTCTTCCATCTTTGTTCTCCCAAACCAAACACCAACACTTTTACTGAGGTCTGTGGGCAAGGGGTGGGGGGTTGCAGCACATGCTTAGGAAACAAGTTTACAAAGACGATGGAGCAGCAATGCTCCTTCACCTCCAGAGACAAGCTGACCACTGCACACTGGGAGGAGCTGCTGGCTGACCTCCCGGGCCTGGTCCCATGGCAACTCACCAGATCACTTCCTCTTTCCAAGGGCCCTCTGCCATCTCCCCAGTCTCTTCCAATTCTATTATCCAGGGAACAACTCCTCTATTCTTTTGACTCTATTCTTATTCAGTCAGGTGTTTAACTATCTTGGTCTTTGAACAGACTGTCTATCCAAATACTCTTAAAAGAAAAGAACAACTACGTGAGTTCTACCATCACCTTTGGATGTCCAGCATTTGGCTTTTGAATAATTATTTTCTTCCCCGTTAGCATGTTATGGGGAAGCTCCCTATGAACTTAACCCCTTAGAAATGTTGTTTATGAGATAATCTAGCTTTCAGGGTGATCACAGCAAACACAAAGAGAGGCACTTGAGCAACTTGCCAGCACTATGTCCAGGCCATTGTTGAGATTGGTGCCATGCCTCCCTTTGCACTCTGCTATTGCCCCTTCCTTCACTGATAGTACCCCCATCCACCCAGGGGTTCAATTCAGAGGCCTGGGAGTTATCCTTAAATCCACCTTTCTCTTATCCCCACACTCAACCTCCAGTGAGTCCTGAGGGATTACCTGAAAATTTTTCATCTCTGCTTCCAGACCCTTCTTGGTCCCAGCCAGGACATCACCAACACCTCCTGCAGCACTGCAGCAGTCTCCCCGTCGTCCCTGTTTCCACTCTTGCTTTCCTCTACCACCAGAAAAGCATTTTAAAAAAAGAAATCAGATCACTTCCCTCTCCTGCTTACAAGCTCTCAGTACTTCCTGTTGCTCTCTGAATAAAATCCAGACTCCAGAGTAAGGTCTACAAGGCTCAACCTACTCTGCTCTTATTTTTCCAGTTTTATCCACAGGGCCCTCAACCTGCCCTTGGATACCAGGCTTCAACAGCTCCAGCCTCTGCACTGATTCTTCTTTGGCACATTCCTCACCCACAGAAACTCCATGGTTCCTTCACAGTTTGCTGATTTCAGCGCAAAAAGACCTTCCTGGTCACCCATTCTAAATAGGCCTATCCCCTCCAATTTCTTTGACTCATTTCCTGTTCATCACCTTCAGTCTCTACTATATTGTTTGCTCCCTACAAAAACAAGAGCTCCTATCTTATTGGCTAGTCTTCCCCCCGCCCCAGTCCCTGCACAGCAGGCACACAGAATACACTTGTGGATGAGTGGACAGATGAACACATACATGGGGAGATGAATCTCATAGGGGAACATGTGATCAGAGGAGACATGCCATGTGAGGGGCCCCATGGGAGCTACCTCTCCATGGAGGAGCCTAGTTCCTCACAGTGAGACAGGTGTACACAAGAACCAGGAGGGATGGCTCTGAAGTCTCAGGAGCCTCCTGCAGCCTCCTGAGAGGGGAGAGGAGATGTCTCTCCATCATTCAGAAATGCCTTGACTACTGCAGCAAAAGGGCAGAGCTGCTGCCTCCAATGTTGCTTTCTGCAGCCACTTGCCTTACACCCACCCGGGAGCCCACATGGTTGCTATAGCAACCAAGGACTGCGCCAGAGTCCAAATAGGTTGTCTCATCTTCCAGCCCTTCATCTGGGGACAGCAAGGGGGAAAGGGGGTGTAAAAGGACATGAGAAAGAGAGAGAAGAAAATGTAGGCCGGGTATACTAAAGACAAGTCTTTATTATATGCTCCTGGGCAACATTCAAAGACCCTGGAGCAAGGTCAGTGAAGCCACATTCATGTTGAAGAAACAATTATTTTTATAGGCCAGGGACGTGGGGGATGGGGCCAGTATAAAGAACAGGTAGCTTGTTTTTTTCTACTGCTGTGGTGGGCAACACCTGAATTGAGGAATGTTGGTGGCATGGAAATCTCTGTTTAGCATCTTTAAGGTTCCCCATGGGTGGTAGTGGCAACTCCAAGTACCTTCTAACAGATCGTTCATTCTAGCCCTTTGGTCTTGAAAAAAGGGATGAAGAATCTTTTCTGACTACTTCTGCTGTCTTGGGGCATAGTAGGAGGGTCATTGGAATGAAGGAGGATTTGGAGGTAAAAAAGCAGGGTTGCTAGTGGTCTTGAGTGGGGTTCTAAGAGTGTAGAAGCATTTGATTGAAAGAGATCTGGGCCATTTTCTGAACATGGGAACATATGACGCTTAAAAGGAAAGAAGAGAAAAGAAAAAATAGCACTATTAGAATAGCAGGCCCCATGAAGGGCAGGAGCCAGGTGGCTAGTGGGCTCTGAAGCAGAAACTGGGGAGAGAAAGAAGACTCTTTAAACTATTAAAACTCCAAAAATCCTCTTTTCCTAGCTTTACGTAAATGCAGCTTCAACACCCCCCCCTTGAATTTTCAGTGACTCCCTACCTTTGTTATTCAAAATTCCCTACTGCTTGCCAGCTGCTTTTGTCAGCTCCCTCTGTCCCAGACAAAATTTCAGGTTCTTATCACCCGTAGCCCCCTTACCATTATTTTTAAAGCCAGAACAGATTCTTAAAGTGTAAAGAACTACTTGTTACTAAACAAAATGATTTCCTAATTATCTATTACAAAAGAAACATATAAGAAAACCCCGATTACCCCAACATTGTCCAAAAACCTTCAGCTTCTTAGTCCTATTGCCCTCACTACTTGTCCAATCCCTCAGAGTTCATTAGCATGTGTTCCACACAAAACAGCCTTCCTTCTTCTTTGGCATGCTCCAACTTCCAAACATGCAGTCAAAGGTGTAACACTGTCTTCTCCTTGCTGTCCTCCTCCAGGTAGTAGAAAGAAACTCCAAAGTACAAGAGCCAGCAAAATTCATTTATTCAGGCCTAGCTCACATGGCCCCTCCAGAAATATTTGAGTCAAACTCAGTGAGACAAACTCCAACATGGAGTTCAAATCTCCAAACTCCTCAGCTTCCTTTAACACACATGCTACTAGACTGGGCTAGCCAAAGGCTGCGGGCCCTAGGCCTTGTCCACATGACCAAGCTCACACAGCTCACATCTCTTCCTTCTTCCAAAATCCCTGATCAAAATGGCTGACTGTTCTCCTTTGTCCTCCATTCTTATTTATTCCCCTTTTCCCACCATACAGGACTGGGACAGGACCCCTATCAGACAGGTAAGCTAATCAAAGAACAAACCAGTTCTCTTTGAATTTTTCAAGTCTATAGCAACAGGAGAGTAGCTCCTTATCAAATGTATGTATCAACTATGCCAATACCAGGCTTCTTCCCAGTTTACCAGTGCATCAGCAATGTTAATGAAGGTACCTAGAGGGGGTAGGTGCCCTAGTATCAAAACCAGGTGAATGGAGTATTTCCCTTTCCAGATCTTTTTTTAATTTTATAAGAGGGTTAATATTTTATTCAAGCTACCTGATTCATTGACATAATAGCAGTATTCTTCCCCAAGGAAAAGGCAGGTCTCAACTTTTTTCAGCAGGAGGTCCAGGCATATTGATTTTGGAGAAAAACCTGGGCTAGAGAAGTTAGTTGTCTCTGCAGGGAGGCTAATGAAGTAGTGGTTGTCTCCAGAGTAATTTGTAAGTGTTCTGTGAGGTCGTGAGTAGAAGAAATGCCATATCCCAGGGTCCCACCCATGACACTTGTGGCTAAGTGTGTGGTGGAAGATGGCATGTGGGGCATGTAGGGATTGGGCACCAATGGATGGATGGGGACTGCTGCATTGTTGATGAGTGGAGGTCTTGAACTAGGTGGTAAGAACTATCAGACTTTTTAACAGGAAGGATGGGAGTGTTACAGGGGGAGTTGATAGGAGTAAGGAGTCCCTTTCCTGGGAGGTGCTGGATAATGGGCATAAGGTCCTGGTGGTGAGTGAGAGAAACAGGAAACTGGGGGTGAGAGAAAAGAAGAGGGATCCTAAGGCGAGTGAGGATGTGTGTGTGTGTGTATGTGTGTGGGTGATGGGTGGCAACAACCAGGGTAGAGGCATCCCATCCTTGAGGGTTAACTAGATCTGGAGGTAGAGGGATTTCTTGAGTCTACATTCAAGTAGTAAAGGGAGATGAAGGCTTTTGCCAGGTCAGTCTAATAGGTCCTGTCCTAATAATCAGGTGGGGCAAGAGGGTATGACTAAGAAAGAATGGACCAGCGATTTGTCATTTAGCTGACATTGGATGAGTCCAGTGGTCCTGGGCTGAGAGGAGGAGGCCATCAATACCGGTAACTGAGACCAGAGAAGGATAAGTTTGACCAGAGTAGGAAGGGAGGACAATGAAGGCAGGCCCTGTGTTAATCAGAAAGGAGGTTGGCTTACCTGCTACCTTGAGTGTCACCCTAGGCTGCTTGAAGTTTATCAGAGTTGATAAGTCTGGGCCTTTGCAGTTTTCTGCTGCTAATCCCAAGACTGCTGGTGGAAGTGTGGTAGGGGCTAGAAGGACTGACCCACCACGACTCAGCACCGTGGGGCAGTCACTTTTCCCATGACCCTGATTGCCACAGTTAGGGCAAGGCCCAGGCAGGAGTCAGGAGTTAGCACATTGTCTGGACCAATGACCTTCTTGGCCACATTTGAAGTAGGGTTCTAGAGGTGGCTTCCCAAATGGAAGAGGCTGGTGTTGGCACTTCTCCAGTCATTGGAGGAGAAGGGAATGGCAGTCTCAAGGCAGCCACTAGGACCTGAGCCTGAAGCTTAGCCTTTTGGGAATTGGGGACTCTGGAGCTCCCTCTCAGCCCTATACTGTTCCTACTGGCTGTTAGAAACTTTAAAGATCATGTTCAAGAGGTCTTGGATAAGGGGACTGAGGATCATCTTCAGCTTTTCTAAGTTTTTTGTATATGTCAGGGGCCAAATGGGAAATAAAATAGGCGACCAAGATGTCCGCACCTCCTGGGTACTCAGGATCTAATCTAGTATAATGCTGCCAAGCCTCCATGAGACGGCTAAGGAAAGTGGCAGAACTTTCAGTAGGCAGTAAGATGATTTCCCTAAGGTTTTCAAAGTCGACTGACTTGTGGGTGGCTGCTCGGAGACCGACCAGCAAACAGACTACCAGATGGTCATGTCTAGCATAACCTCTGTGACCAGCGTCAGTGTCTGTCTGAGAGTCCCAACCTGGATCTTGTCGGGGAATAGCTTCACCACCGGGCAGTATGCTATGGTCAGTGAGATGGACCTGGTCTACATAATCTCCAGCAGCCCTGTAAACCCTTTCACAGTCATCAGAGGTTAGGGTGGAAGAAAGGATGATATGTGCCAAGGATACTGTGCCGAGTTAGGTTGTAAGTCTATGTTAGGTATCAGAAACCCTTGATGTAACTGGTAGGGTCATTAATGAAAGAGTCTAGGTGCTTTTTGATTTGAAAGAGATAAGAGAGAAAGGGACATGGACATGGATGGCACTCCTCTACCCATGCAATTTCCCTTAATGGACACAGAAGGGGCTGATCCCTAAATCAAGAATGGTAGCTTGGAGGTGGAGGACTTGGAGGTTGTGGGTTTGACAATGGAAGGGTAAGGAATAGGGGGGATTTCAGGCAGGTCGGGCTGTCTAGGTTGTTAGGGGTAGGAGGAGGAAGGCGGGGGGCAGTTGGAGGGGAAGTAAGACTTTCAGGAGAACTGGTGAAAGCAGGCGGGGAATCAGAGGACAAGGTTTTGAGAGAATCTGAGGGGGAAATTTTGTCAGAATGGGTTGGGGAGTCACGGGAGATAAGAACCTGGAGGGTGTGACAGGTTTTGAGGAGGGAGGGATGGGCACATAGTTGAAAAGAAGGCCTGGACATAAGGGCCTCTGACCACTTGCCATTTTGGTGACAGAAACTGTCCAGATCAGTAAGAATGAAAAAGTAAAAGGTTCTATTTTCGGGCCACCACGACCTGCCATCTAATTGATACTGTGGCCAGGCAAAATTACAGTAAAAAAACAAAATGCTTAGTGTCATGTCAAGGCAGAGACCCAAGGGGTCAAGTGAGGCCAAAAGACAGCCTAAAGTTATGGAAAGAATCATATTTAGAACTTTTGGAGCCCATGGCGACACCTGTTTCACTCGCCCTGCAGGGGCACAAGAAGAAGACACAGTGTCCTGTGTGATCTAAATGGATGGGGGCATCAGAAAGAGATGCCCCTAGCTCTCTCCCTCAGCCTGAAGTCAGGCACAAAGTCAAAACCGGGTGTCCCAGATCAGACAAGGTGTAATGGAATGGGGGTACGGCTGGTGTGGGCCTACAATTTTTAGAACAACCACACAAGGAGGTAGACCGAGTGAAAATAGGAGATCACCAGAGGCAGGGGCCTCCAGTAAGGAGGGTCGACAGGGTGACTTACCCAGATTAAGGACCAGTGTTGGATGTAGATAAGTCACCTGCCGGCCAGTTGAGGTCCCTTGGTGGAAGCGATGGTTCGTCAGGGAAGGCAGTTGGGCCTGTGGGCCAAAAAGCCCAGGGATCAGCAGCCACCTTCCTGGGTTTCAGCACCAATATAAAAGGGCGTGAAAAAGGAGGGGAAAGAAAAGGCAAGACAGATATACATACTAAAGACAAGTCTTTATTATTAATGCTCCCGGGAGACATTCAAAGATCCTAGAGCAAGGTTAGTGAAGTCACTTATGTTGAAGAGAGAATTACTTTTATAGGCTAGGGACATGGGGGATGGGACAGGTATAAAGAACAGGTAGTTTGTATTTTTCTTCTGCTGTGGTGGGGGACACCTGGGTTGAGGAATGCTGGTGGCATGGAAATCTCTGTTTAGCATCTTTAAGGTTCCATATGGGTGGCAGTGGCAACTCCCTGTGCCTTCAAACAGACCTTTCAGGACCCATCCAAAATTATTCCTTTGTTCTGTCCACTTCCGACCTCTCCTGGTCTCTCTGCAAATGCTCTCCTCTGCCCTCCACCCTCACCTCACTGAAACATCTGAGGGAGCCTCCCTCCATCTCCTTTGCTTTCTCTATCCCACCGCAAAAGGACAGGGGAGGGATGGCGTCATCTTTGTATCCAGGCCCACATATTGCCTAGAAGAACAAAGGAAAGGATTCTCTCAAGATTTATAGCTCTCAAAACTGCCTTAAGAATGCTTTCTTTTTAGTCTGTCACCTCCTCGAGTTTTAAGTGTCTGTTGGCTGCATTTGTGATACCCTTAAAGAAGCAAACCTGATTTTTCCTCCCTAGGAGCTAAGCTGTCTTTGGAGGAAGTTGTTGTGAAACAGTGTGTGTTTTTTGTTAAAATATTGACAATTGAGTCTACCACTTACTAAGTGAAGGTGTGACACACATAACTTCTGTCAATTCTTACATCCACCCTCAAAAAAATGTATTATGGGCTCTTTTTACATGGTTGGACAATTCCTGGGATCACAGAGCTGCTAAGAGGTCAAGTTGTGACTGACTCCTGCTCTCTCAGAAACTGAAACCCAAGCTGGCCACTGTTTTGCGTGGGGAGGCACAGAGAGCTACACAGAATGACACATGCGGCTTCCCCAGGATCTTGGGTTCTCACGTGGCCCCCTCCTGGTCATGCTGGTCGGTATTCTTGGCTCTGGCCCCAAGCTGCATCACCCCCACAGGGACCTGACAGCCTCTCCATCAGTGTGGGAACAAAGGCAGCTTTTTTAGCCCCTTCTTTAGAAACCTTGACTACTTACTACATAGGCGGCCCCTTGGATTGGCTGCTACTATGGCAACTGGCTGCCTATCTCTGTCCAATTATGTCAGCTCCAAACTGCAGTGCTTCCGTGTCCATTTCCTGCTTGAGCTTTCCAGCTCGCCAGTCTAGCCCTCTGACCTCCAGGCAGCTTTGAATGCCTTCGCTTTTTAATTGCAGCTGCTTTTCAATTCCTGGGTATCTTTGTAATCTGCATTGAACTTCTCCTCCCCTCAGCCCATTTGTCTTGTCATCCCAACTCTTTATCTGTGGTTTATGAAGCACCAATTGTATACCCAGCCTTCTCCCCCGTATGCTCTCACACCCTGGTGGGCAGATAGCTTGGGCACTGGCACTGAGGTAGTTTGCTGCAACTGTGACCTTGTATGGGGGCAACTGTGGCCTGATTGCATTCAACTCATGACTCATGAGCACCTACTGTGTCCCAGCACTTACAAATAACAGGTTAGAATGGAACTTAACATTTTCTGGGAGAGAGGGCTGGTAAGAGTAAACAGATAAACATACATAATTTGGGGTAATGGTAAGTATGAAGAAAAAGTGGCTGAGGTACTCGGATTCAAGGATGGATGTTTTTCCTCTGTTCTCATCTAAGCTCCCATATTCAGAGGGAGAAGGGAGGTATCCACTGGGCATTTTAGGATGTGCGTGGCAGAGACCAACTTAGGAAAAATGCTTCTTTAGGTAGTGGCACAGCTGGGGGCTGAAGCCCAGGAGTCATCAAAACACCACCATCTCACAGGCTCTCTCCTTCCTTCCTTCCTTCCTTCCTTCCTTCCTTCCTTCCTTCCTTCCTTCCTTCCTTCCTTCCTTCCTTCCTTCCTTCCTTCCTTCCTTCCTTCCTTCCTTCCTCCCTATGCCGCCATCTCCTTTCCTTCTTTTTCCTTGTAGGGGCTTTTCCCTGCACAGGAAGGCACAGCTGCTGACAGAGTCTGTCTTGCTTTTCACAGCCTTGATCATGGCTTTTCCATGGGAGCCTGACCTATGCATTCTCCCATTCTAACACCCACGCTCCCAGAGAAGAGACTTGCTGACCTGGTCAGCAGTTCCCAGGCCAGAACTGGACAGCGAAGGCCTGGGAAGGGTTCAGAATGCAAACAGCCAGACTCCCTTGTTCCCCTGGTTCTCTGTGGTGGCCAGAGGCAATCAATCCCAGTCAACCCCTCTATCCCTCATCCTCACCCCAACCCACCTCTACTCTTGATATTGTACTTTCACAGTCTCAGTTTTATACCCGAGAGGCAGCTTTGTGACCTATACTCCAGATCAGTCCCAATTCTTACTTCAGGGAATCCTCAACCAGCCTCACTTGTATGACCCTCCTGTGGCGTTCCACCCACTCCAGGTATGACCCCAAATCACCATTCACGCCAACAGTTGTATATTGCAGGTTTTAATGAAGGTATGGGGGTGACAGGTGAGAAAGAAACTTCCCAGTGCAGAACAAGATCAACTAATGCTTCACCCATAGGACCCATTTTCATTGGTTTCTATCCTTAGTGTTCAGACTATAGATATATTGTTTCTCTTCTCCCTGACTTCTCCCTAGAACTGATAGTAGGTACCCTGAAATCTTTGTTACTTCCAAATGCAGATGTCTTCAAATCTCTGTCTCAAATTAGCTCCCTGAGCCTACCCTGGGATTTCCTAAAAATACATTAAGGTGCTTCTCTAAAGAAAACCCTCTTCATTTTGAACCTATAGATCTTTGGAACTTAAGTTACTGGTTGAATTGATCCACAATCAAATTCTTAGGGCTCCCATTCCCAACAATATGAGCAAGAACATAAAAGAGGGGCTTGGAAGGGTTCTGGGATAGACTTTGGTTTGCCCCCAGGATAAAGTATGATCCTCAACACTCAGTTCTTGTGAGACTGCCTGGGAAGTTTACATGCTGACTATCCTACTACTTTTCTTTTGTGATCAGATGAGGTGGTAGGCTCAGATCCCTTTAAGATTTGAGGAACAAGCTCAGCAAGTCACACACCAACCCTATCCCCTGAGGGGGACAAGGAAGATGGAATGACTCCCATACTGTAGAAGTTGGATGTCTCTGCCACAGACCTAAGATACCATTGAGAAGAGAAACCATAACAGGGACCTTCTTTCCCACTATCAGTTCTATTTTTCAATTAGAATAGTTCAAGTCCGTGCTTGCATTTCCAATACCTACCCTTTTCAATCTGTGGGGATCCATAAATGCTAGATTCTCACTGAATCACCTTCTTTAATCTCCCTAGTGGATTTGTGAAGATGCTCGGATGACAGACATCTGGGAGGCTATGCCCTTATACTTTTCCAGCTGCCTGAAGCTATTCTTGTGGACAATCAGGACTCTCTCTGTGGCCTGGCACATCCTGCACAGGGTAGATCACCCACACAGGGCACTAATGCATGGCCTAGCACTTTGCCTAGAGGCCAGAGGAAGAACAGAGGCAGGGATAGAGAAATCAGCTGCCCATTATGCTGCTGTTCCCTCCTCCTCCAAAACTAACATGAAGGTTTTATTTTATCAAGATCTCAGTATTCATTCCTTAAAAGTCTGATTTCTTCTCATTAACTCATTTCCTGGAACCTGGATTGATTAACGGCCTCCTGACTGTGGTCTGAGACTAGAGGATGACTCTACAGAGGCATTTGACTTTGAATCTAGGGGCTAGGCTACATGGTCACTGAGAATCCTCTCTGAGCAGATCCTTGCTTGGATGAATTCTGACTCTAAGCAAGTCACTCGAATTTTGGAGCCTTGATTTCCATTGATTAGCATTGGAAAGGCAATGCTAGACAGGAGGCTGAGGCTAAGGAATCACTTGAGTCTGCAGGTTCAGGACTACCCCAGCAACATAGCGAGACCTAGTCCCCTCTCCCCCCAAAAAAGAAAGAAAGATAGAAAAAGAAAAGCAATTCTAGACAGAAAAAAATATATAATTCCTTAGTCAACAATCAATATGACTTTTGGGACAAAATGATTGCATTTTACTTTTTCTCCCCCAACTACAGTTGATAGTCCCCAGAGTTCTAATTTCCTGATACTTAGGAGTCTGTTTGGCTCTGCCCAGTGTACTTCTCTGGGGAGTTCCATATGGTCTACTGAAGGCCTGGACCCATGTCACCCCAGGCCTACACATGAATCAGGTGGTAAGATTGCTGTGGCCCAGTGGAAAGGGACTCCTCCCTCCCTCCTCAACTATATAAGGGATTGAAGGATTAGCTTCTCATCCTAAGTAAGCAATCCCAAAGTTAGGACTAGTTTTGTAAGGTTGGCAGCCTCATCTGGTTCCCTTCATCATCCAGTGATTTCTGGATCTATCTGGATGACAAAATCCAAGA
Source organism: Uropsilus gracilis (assembly GCA_004024945.1). Taxonomy (NCBI): domain Eukaryota; kingdom Metazoa; phylum Chordata; class Mammalia; order Eulipotyphla; family Talpidae; genus Uropsilus; species Uropsilus gracilis. The sequence continues at coordinate 7,605 of PVHY01006997.1, read as the reverse complement.
TGCACAGGTATCATTGGCTCAGAACTCTTCATTGTTAAGAAATTAGCAAGAAATCAAGGAAACATTACTCTTGAATTGGGAGAGGGAGAACAGATGATGTTTTCCCCCAATGTGCACCTCTAACACCTGCACAATGAAACAAAACTCAACATATCACTCAGATTGATCTTTTGCTACTGTAGAAAGTCCCAAATTTGGCTTAACATCAGAGTCATTTGAAGTATTTTTAAAAGATAAAATCAAGCACATCCTTATGCTTTTACGTGCAATTTTACTCATAGGCATTTGCCCACCATAGTTAGAGGAACTATATTTAAACTACCCAAAAATAACTCTGAAAGGTCTGTCAATAGATAGAGAAGCAAAGAGAAGTGTAGCCATGTGGGGGAATACTACTCAGCAATAAAAAGAAATGAACTGCTGATGTGAAACATGCAAAAACATGAATGGAAAAACACCGTGAAAAGCAAAGAAAAAAATTAAAAACAAACACAAAAATGCACAGATTCCATTTGTATGGTGCTCAAGAACAGGTAAAACTCATCTAGGTGATTGAAAGCAGAACAGTGGTTGTTTACATAGTATGACAGTTGATTTAATTTTCTGGGGCTATGGAAACGTCTGCATCTCTGTATTTGTCATACTCATCCAATTATACTCTGAGGCTCTGTAAATTTTTTGTCTTAATTTCCAATTTCCCTGCCCCAAAAAGACTAAACTAAAAACTGTATCTTTTGACCTTAATTCATACATTCTGAATCAGAATATTCAGAGATAGGATCCAGAAATGTATATATACTAAAACTCCCCCAGGCAATTCACTTAGGGCTGGAAATCTTTGGTTCCTAAGGAGTTTCAGATGATTCTCTTATGGTTTAACAGATTTGGGGGGCTTACAGGGTTGCTGCTAGAAGGGAAGACTATAATAACCAAACATTAAACACTGTGTTCTCAAATTCTCTCAATAACCCAGCAAAGCAGATATTATTGTTGCCATTTTACAGATTAAAAAAAAATTGAAAGACTCTTGTCCAAATTACATAGCTGGTAAGTAGCAAAACTACTTAGATAGAGTCTTCCTTCCTACCAATACTTCATCCTTTCTGACATTTACTCAATCATTTGATAAAACAATTATGGTCAAATAAGGAGTGTGTGCCTTCTCACCGTCAGGCACTCTGCTGGGCGTTCTGATATGCCCACCTCTCTGTAAGGACATTTACCTTTGCTTGGCGGACTTGAAAAGGAAAAGGGATCCCAGACCTCTTTTGATTTTAATTATTCAGGTGGTTTGGGGAAAGGCAGAAGGTTTATGGTTATATAAGCATAACTAAAGCAGGCCTCTGTGTTGCTTACTTTGGGAACTTTCCAGAAACTAACACCAATAGCAGGTCATGTTAAAAATGGGTTAAAATCATTATCGGATTATGAATAATTCACAAGGCACCCCCTGTTACCCATTACATTTTGTTCTACATAATTGCTTCCTGGAAATCTGCTCCCAGTGCAGGGAATTGGGAGTATGCATGAAATTGAATATTTCTGCTTTTGACAAGTAAATTTAAACAAAATTGTGAATTAGTTTCAGTCCACTGCTGCCTATCCCCTTTTGAGCTGATAAGACAGGTCCTTTACCCCAGCAAGATAACTGAGCAAGCAAAAAATTTAGGCTCCTTTGAAAAGGAAACCCTGGTTCCTATTCATACCAGGCAGTGTCCTAGGGCTCTAAATATTATAGAAGATTTGGGGTATGACAGGGGCTGGAGAAGATATTCTGGGGTGGAGAATCAGATTAAAACCACAAGATATACTCAGGATAACAGGAAATAAAAAAGGCATAAGCAGTTTAATAAAAATTATCACTCTTTAAAAATTAAGATGTAATTCAATTCACATATACAAAATTTACCCTTTAAAAGTACACAAGTCAGTGGTTTTTAGTATAGTTACATGATTGTGCAACCATCACCACCATCTAATTCCAGAAAAGTTTCATCACCCCATAAAGGAATCCCATGCCCATTAGCAGCCACTCCTGGTTTCCTCTTTCCCCATGTCCTGGCAACCTCCAATTTACTTTCTGTCACTATAGATTTCCCTGTTGTAGAGGTTTCATATAAATGGAATGATACAATGTCATTTTTGTAACTGGTCCCTTTTCTTTTGGATATTTTTTAATTGTCCATGTTGCAGTACCTATTGGAATTTCATTCCTTCTTATAGCTGAATAATATTCCATTGTATGGAGAGTCCATATTTTATTTATTCATTCAGTAGGTAATATAAATAGGGTTATTTTCCCCTTTTGATTATTATGCATAATGCTACTATGAACATTCATTAAAGGTTTTCAAATGAACTTATGTTTTGCATTCTCTTTGGTATACACCTAGGAGTCAAAGTGCTGGATCTTACATGTAATATAAGTTCAGTTGTTTTTCTCAGTGACTTTCATTTTACATTCCCGCCAGCAGTGTACAAGGGATATGCCCTTTACAAGCAATACCTTCTCGCTCTTCGTCTTTGTCTATTCTTGCTTTAACTTCCTTGTCAACACTTACCTATTCTATGCACCATTCCATAGTTATCCAACATTACTGGTTTCATATGCTATCTCTTCTGGATAACACATTTACAATTTAAGAATAGCCTGCTGGAGATTCAATATTACATCAAGATGCCTTCAAATTCAAACAGTCTGAAGCAAAAAGATGAGCTATTTAGTTATGCACCTGGAAAGATGGTGGGGTAACATAGACTCTAAGGGGGAGTTACATGAACCAAGAGTTCCAAAGACTCTCTCCACGCCCCCCCACCTTCTAAAGCTCCCATTTCTCTTGTTTCTTTAGTGCCCACTATACATGATACTCTCTGCATCACATCTCCACAGCCTCTGCTTGACCTTATTTCATGTTATGTTCTTTCCATATGCAGGAATGAAGGTTGACAACAATCATAATTAACAATTCTGGGGCACTTTTAGAGATAAAGACAGGAACATTCACACACCCTTTTGCATGGAAAGCTCCTTCCTGAAGCATTCACATGTCCAGGCTGATGTTTGGTCCATGCTGGATCCCACATCACATATGTGGTCAGATCAGAAGAAAGAAAATGAATACACAAGTAGGGAGAGGCAAGATATGTTGGCAGAATAATTAGAGTAATCAGAATAATCTCTGCCAAAGAAGGATGGTAAGAAAGCACATCTTAAGTGACCTCAACATGAAAAAGAATTTTTTTGTTACCATGTATGGTCACTGTAAGTTTCCACGCAGCTACAATGTATATGGATTGTGACCATTTTGCAATATATACAAATACCAGATCATTATGCTGTATACTTGAAACCAATACAATTTACATGTCAAATACACTTTACTTTAAAAGAAGTACCAGTGTTAGAGCTTGCAAAATCATGCCAGACAGAAGGATACTGTGGGGCGGAAAGGAGCTGAAGCCACATGACCTACTCAGCCTGTGTCTGTAACCAGCCCTGCTCTGGACAGTCTCAAGAGGTAAAAGAAGATACCAAGTCCCTGGAAAACCAACAGACCTTTCAAATTATAGGGCAACACTCATCAGCACAGCACATGGGCAGACCCATTCCCAAAGCCGATTATCGCCTCCTTGGTCATTTCACTTTGAGTGCAATTTTACTTTTTCCAAATGAGTGGAAAAGAATCTTTTTTAGGAAATGGAGGAACAACTTCAGTAATTGAAAAACATTTTCTATTTTCCTCTCAGTAGGTGCCAAAATCTGAGAAGGGCTCTCGAGGGACACCAACACTTCTCAAAGAGCTAAACAACTATTAGAGCTTACACGTTAAAGAAAGAAAATGAATTGGGTTCTTGGATATCAAGCTTAGGGGCCTGTGAGACTTCCCAGTTTACTATGCCCTCCCTGCTCTTTCTACCAAGAGAACAAGTGAGGTGGGGAGCTGGAAGAGACTTGTCTGGTCATGTGGAGACAAGAGGACAGAACTGCACTATGTCCAGATCTCCAGGCCAGTGCCCTTTCTTTTTGAGTAGGGCTCTTCTTGTCTGCATTGTCCCGTAGGAGTACAAACTCAGATTTATAAAATATGGCATCCTAGGCACATAGTAAGGGCACAATGAGGAGGTGCTGAATGGATAGATAAATAGACCTTCCAGCTTTCTTTACTCCTTGGGCAGTGCAGAAACCCAGTCTATGCTGTGGGGAGAATTTCTTGCTGAAATCAGCACAGCCTGTGCCATAATCTAGCTGTGAGTCACAAACTGCACAGGAAGCATCTTAATGAGATTTCTCTGGGAGAGAGAAGAGAGTACTTGAGGTTGAGGAACAGAGAGAGGTATAGACAATTTTGTAATTGCAATAAAGAACTGAAATCAACAGATTCAGTCTCAGTGTTGACAAGCAACATTCCGCGGGTAGCATAAAGATATCTTGGACACAATCCTCTCTCTGCTCATTTACAGTTCAGTTACATAGGAGGGAGACAGACTTCTGGGACATGTGAAGACTTTTTTTATGAGTTTGTACATACTTGTAACATTGCTTCATTTTTCTGTATCTGAGTTTTCTTCCAGTACTTTTTTGTACATGTAATGATTCAAATTATCAAGAATTTATCTGGGTATAACAATGTGAGGTAGGGTTCTAAGTTTTTGCTGATTTACCAGTTATCACAGTCACATTTACTGACTAATAATTCTCACTCCCAGTAATGTTTTAGAGACATGCAGGCTGGGAGGATGACTAGCTGGTTATGTTCTAAAATATGTGCACATATCCATAACATTCTTTCTTTCAAAAGGTGGGATTTAATTTTCTTCCTTTTGTGTGTTGATGGGGTTTAGTAACATCAATATTGAATTAATATAATGGCTGGTATAAGTGATGTATGTGATCATCTCCATTTCCACAGATAAGAAAAATAGGCCTCAAAAACACAGCTACCCTACACGTATGCTATCAGGTAGTAGAATAGAGATTCAAAGTCAGGTTAGTCTGGGTTTTCTCTCTATTATACGGTTTCTCTTATTCACCCTAGAAAGTGACTCCTGCTCTTGGATAGGAGAAAGTCAAGGTACCAAGGAAAGACTCTAATGTCAAATTACCACATTCTGAGTTAGCAGTTCCTGCAAAAGTTAAACACACAATTACCATAAGCCCCAGCAATTCCACTCCTAGGCACACAACTGAAAGAACTGTAAATAGGCACTCTACCAAGTATGAATACACATGAGTTCATAGCATTACTATTCACAATGCCCAAAAGATGGAAACAGTCTCAATATCTATCACTGCATGAATGGATAAATAACTAGTGTAAAGGCACAGTGGAATGTTATTTAGCCATTAATAAATGAACTATTGATGCATGGTACAATGTGGATGAACTCTGAAAACACTTATGCAATGTAAAAAAAAAAACAAAAAAACACATAACCCTCCATACAAGCAATAAGGGTCTGATAACAAAGATACACAAAGAATTCACACAATTTAACAAAAACAAAGCAAAAAGTCCAGTCAAAAACTGGGGAAAAGAACTAAAAGACACTTCTCCAAAGAAGAAATACAAATGGCCAGCAGGCATATGAAAAAATGCTCAACATCACTACTAATCAGGGAAATGCAAATCAAAATCACACTGAGATTCCATCTTACACCAATAAGAATGGCCCACATCAAAAAAAAAAAAAAAATGGGCAACAAGCATTGGCATGGATGTAGAGAAAAAGGAACTCTCTTAAACACTGCTTGTAGGAGTACAAACTGGTCCAGCCATTATGGAAGGCTGTGTGGAGGATCCTCAAACAATTGAAAGTGGAACTACCATTCGATCCAGCAATCCCACTACTGGGAATTTACCCAAAGGATACAAAAACACTAATTCAAAAAGACACATGTATCCAGATGCTTATCACAGTACTATTTACAATTGCCAGGATATGGAAACCATCCAAATGCCCCAGAACTGAAGAATGGCTGAAAAAGATGTGGTATATCTACACAATGGAATATTTTCATCAATCAAAGAAGACAAACATATCATTTACAGCAACATGATTAGAGCTAGAAAGAATCATGTTAGCAGAAATAATCCAGAAAGAAAAAGAGCAATTTGGGATCGTTTCATTTATATGAGGGCTACAGGGAAGACAAGCAACTAAACAAGAAAAATATGAAACTGCTAATGGAATTGAGGGATAGAGCAGGTGAGGAGTAGAAGGATAGGAGTAGGGGAGGGGGAGGCCACAAGAGATAAAGTTGGTTTACCGTGATGGGGTGGTGGGAGAGCCTCATGTCTATATATATAGACACACACATGTATATATATGTGTGTGTCTATATATATGTGCAATCAAGGAAAAAAATAAATTAAAAAACACATGATAGGTCACATATATTGTGTATGAAACATCCAGATTTAGTAAAACTACAGAGATAGGACTAGGGGTTATCAGACACTGGTAGGAAAGGGAAATGGAAAAAAACTACTTAATATGCTTAAAGGGTAGGGGGTTTCCTTTTAGGGGTGATGAATGTGTTTTGAAACTAAACAGGTGATGGTTATGCAACATTGTGAGATAATTAGTTTTACTCACATGAACTTCAACTTTAAAAAAAAATCACATTCCAGAACCTATACTTAGGAATACCAAATGTTTCCCATGATACTTCTCCCAGTCCCAGGTAAACTATAGGTGCTCAGTAAAGCTTGGTACTTGTAACTGGCTTTTAAATTATGTTCAAGTTCTCTTTTGGAAGCAGTATCATGGAATGGCTAGGCATACAGGCAACCTGTGTTCAAACCCCAGATCAGCCACTTATATGACCCTGAGCGAATTTTTGAAATCCTTTTTTTTTTTTTAGACTAGGTGTGGGGCTATGTTGCCTGGTGTACCACAGACTCAAGCTGCCCGGGGTACCATGGACTCAGGCGGTCCCCAGCCTCAGCCTCCCAGGTAGCTGGGATTACAGGCACCCACCACGGTGCCCCGTTGCTTTTTGGAGACCAGGTCTCACTATGTTTCCTGGGGTAGTCTCCAATCCGTGAACTCAAGCCACCGCAAGCTTCTTGCCTCCCAGCGCTTGGACAACAAGTACATGCCACCACACCCAGCGAATTTCTCAAATTCGATATGCTAATTTCTCATCAATAAAACTGAAATAACTGTGTGTACCTCATAGGGTTGTTCTATGCGCCAAGGGAGGTGATGATGCATGCGAAGCACTGGAAACCATTCCAAAGACACAATAAGTGCCCAATAAATATTAGCTCCCATGATGATGGTGTTTCTCGACCCTTCCATTTTCTCAAGTGTTTGTCCTACAATCTCTCTGTAAAACATTTTGTGCTGCAGAAATCTGTTTTTGCCAGGAAAGAAGCCATTATCTTCTATGTAGAAAGAACCCCAAATGAACAGATCTCAGTGATGAAAATCTAGGATGCACCAGCAGAAGCTTGGTTTTTATCTCTATCAGTAGAAGAGAGCTCCCACCCGGACCCCCTAGCCAGCGGGGGGCGAGGACCTTCTGGCTGCACCTGGGTGAGCTCCCCTGTGGGAGGTCAGGGTGGGGGGCGGATCCCTGCCCGTCAAGCCGGCCTGAGC
>PVHY01006996.1:0-70408 GCA_004024945.1 Uropsilus gracilis | reverse complement strand
TGATCAGGACTGAGAGACTGAGGATATTTGGGGCAATCTGGGAAAGGACTTTGGACAATACTGAGAAAGATTTTGGACAATGTTAAAGTATTCTGAGTCTTACATGTTTCTTTTGTAATTATTAGGATAATTAGAAATCACTTTGTTAGAAATAAATTAGTCTGCACTGATAGTCTTGCACTGGTTTGATATTTTGGTTGAGAAGGCTGGGGATGGTGGTAAGAACCCACGAGTGGAAAGTTTAAACTGTGTTTTAAAGTTTTTCTTTTCTGCAGTTTTTGGAGCTGAAAGCAGAGAGAAGCTTGGTAGCTGATGTTTGCATATCAATGGTAAAGGTGATCAATGAAAATGCTAATGAAGAGTGTGTAGCCTGCTTTGGAGAGAGAAGCAAGCAGATAGCTGTATCCAGTTAAGTAAAGACAGAAAGTCTCTTTTTACCCACTTTCATCCCCACTGAGCATTCTTGGTTCTCTTGTCAAATATTAGATAGATGTGAGGGTTTTAGAGCTCTTAGTTCTGTTCCATTTATCTGTTTTTATATCAGTGTAATACTTTTGTTTAAACAACTATAGCTTTGTAATATAATTTGAAATCAATGTGTGATACCTTCAACTTGAGCTATGGATGAATCTTCTCATGACTGTTTTGGCTATTCAGGGTCCTTTAGCGTTCCATATAAATTTTAGAGTTTTTTAAAATTTCTGTGAAAAATGCCATTGGGATTTTATAGGAATTAATTGAATCAATAGAAGGCTTTGGTTGGTATGGACATAGACTTCTAAACAATATTAACTTCTGACCCATAAACATGTGATATATTTCCATTTATTCGTATCTTCAAGTTTTTTATCAGTCTTATAGTATTCAACATATAAATTTTTACCTCCTTAGTTAAATTTATTCCCAAGTATTTTATTGTTTTTATTATATCATAATTGTTTCCTTCATTTGTTTTTCAGATAGTTCAGTTAGCGTATAGAAATGCAACTGATTTCTGATGTTGATTTTGTCTCTTGAAAAGCCACTGAGTTTATTCTGAGATTTTTAGCATTTTCTATATATAAAGTCGTATCATCTACAAACAGATGAAATTATTTTTCTTTCCAATTTGGATTCATTTTATTTCTTTTTCTTGCTATGCCTAGAACTTCCAGTACTGTGTAGATATGGTGAGCGTGGATATCCTTGCCTTGTTTCTGATATTGGAAGAAAGGCTTTTAACTTTTCACCATCAAATAGGTGTTATCTGTAGATTTGTCATATTTGTTGAGGAACATTCCTTCTGAATCTAGTTTGCTGAGTTTTTATAGTATTTGTCAGATGCTTTTTGTCTAAATCTATTGAGGTCATCAATCATTATGATTTTTAATCTTTCATGCCATTAGTGTAGTCTGTTATGTTTATTGATTCATGAATGCTAAACCACCCTCCTATCACAGGAACAGGTCTCACTTTATCATGGTGTGTGGTTCCTTTAATGTGCTGTTGAATTCAGCTTATAGTTTGGTGGAAATTTTTTCATATATAATCATCAGGAATCTTGGCCTGTCATTTTCTTGTGGTTTTGTCTTACTTTGGTAGCAGGATAATGCTTGTCTCTTGAAATGGGCCTGGGAGTGTTCCTTTTTCAGTTTTTTGGAAGTCTGTGACAAAGATTGGTGTTGATTATCTAAGTGTTTAAATTTATCAGTGAGATAATTTGATAGTGTTAGAGTTCAGAATCCTCTTAGCTCCACAAAGGACACAAGACCTAAGTGATATGAAAGCAAAGAAGCCTTTATGACTAGCTTGAGCTAGGGTCCAACCCCGTCACCCACTAAGGTAGTGGCAGTACCTGGAGGGTAGGACACCTGTTGATTTTTCAGCGTTTATATACCATTGTACAGAAACAGAGGAATTTACAAGATGTTACATCAAGGTTACCTTGACACCAGACAGCCATCTGGTGTTAATTACTCCCATCTAAGGAATGTAGACACACCTTGGTTCCACCTTTTTCTGCCAGTGTTATGCAGATATGTCCTGGTTCCACCTTTTTACAAATTTTCTTCGCATTCCCAAATTCTAACAACACTAGACTTTGTTGGGAGGTTTTTGATTATTGACTCAATGTCTCTATCAATATTGCTCTGTTATTATTTTCTATCCAGGATTCATTATTCTTAGACTGTAGGATTGTAAAAGTGTTTTCATTTCTTCTCTCCAATTGTCGTTATATAGCTGTTCATTATAGTTTCTTATGAACTTTTGTATTTAGGTGGTATTGGTTGTAATGTTCCCTTTTTTCATTGCTGATTTAATTTACTTAAACTCTCTTCTTAATTCAGCTACAAGTTTTTCAATTTTGTTTGTCTTTAAAAAAAAAAAAAAAACTCAGGCCAGGCACAGTGGTGTATGCCTATAAGCGTCAGTTTAGGAAGCTGTGGCCAGAACCTGAGATCGCGGTTTGAGTCCCGCTTGGGGCAACGGTGCCTGCATTTCCACAGGCAAAAATAGCAAGACCTAGTCTCAAAAAAAAAAAAATTAAATAAGCAAACAAACAAATAGATAAATAACTCAGACCTTGTTTTCAATGACCCTTCCTAATTTTTTTCCTGGTCTTTATTTCTCCTCTGATCTTTCCTAACTTTGGCCAGTTGGGTGAATCCAGTAGCAATATTGGAGCAAAGAAGGCTCCAACTGCTGGGACTTCTTTGCCAGAATCCTGGACTCCCACAAAGTCTGTCTGATCTATGGATAACTGTGGGAAAATAGAAGAAAATGTCTAGTCTACCATTTTGATGACATCAATTTGACAGAGATGTCTTTAAAAACAAACGAACTTATTCCAGAAGAAATAAGTGACCTGATAGTCCCTTATCAACTGAAGGAATTGAATCTATAGTTAAAAATCTTTACCAATCTATGTGCATATAATCAGAAACTTAAAACCGGGGGGTGGGCAAGGAGTTTCAGCCGAAGAAGATTAGTAAAAAGAATCATCAAACTTTGATAAAAGACAACTGTAAGGTAGAACCAATCTGGCAAGGATGTGGCATCGGAATTTAGCATGTCTACTGACTGCTGCTGGGAATGCATTGCTGGTAGTGTGTGGCATGTGTAGCTACAAGCTTGCCTGGTTTTAGATGGTAGCAGAGGAGAAAGCTAACCTTCGGGGAACAGGAACAGGTCTTTACTACAGAACTGGAAATAAAGGTAGCAACAGCATCATCTGTCTTACTGCCTGGTGGGAGCAGCCGGCCCAATAGCTCTGGGACAGCAGCCCTATGCCAGTCTTGTGGTTGGGGCTCCTTTAGGACCGTAGGGTCTCCTGGGTCAGGGTGCCTAGACCCTAGCAGCGATAACACTAGCAACAGCAATAGCGTCCAGCAGCGGCAACACCCCCACACTTCCCCAACCTGCTCCTGCCACAAAAATGACCCATGACCAGTGAGCCTGAAAGGCCCTCCAAAGGAGCCCTAGCTTTTAATATGATTTACAGACAAAGTTGGCAGACGATCAAGATTAGGCCTTGATACAGCATTATACCTGAAATCAGGCGGGAAAACAGGCAAAATGGGGTGGTTGACCAAACTTACAGAGGGGAACAATGGCCCTTTAAAGCCAGTCACACATCAGGTTCTTCCCAGGCCGTGCATGCAGTAGCAAGACCACATAAACCTTAAGAGGGAGGCAGAAACAAATTTACTTAATAAAAGACAAATGAGACAAGAGTCACTGAGGGGTACAAGGGAACCCCTTTAGCAATCTTACCCACCAGTCCAGTCCAGTCTCTAGTCCAAAAGGCACAGGGCTGCAACAACCATGTGTGGCCACAAAATGGCAGTTACCCCACCTTAAACCGAATGAAGAGGTTAAGATGGCATCACCACTTCTTCAGAAGACACAGCTACACTCCCTCCAAGCCAGAAGAAGCCAAGATGGTGTCGTCGACCCTTCTCCAGAAGTGGGAGATTCAAATCCAATGAGAAAGACCAGGATGGCGTCGTCGATTCTTCTCCAAAAGGCACAGCTCCGGCATTCTTTTAGCTCCAACTCCAAAGTGGCCTAGCATCAGCAACACATCAAGCGCTTCAGACATCTCACGTTGAAAATGGCAACACAGCAAACTCTTCAGTTCTCCAGAAGACTTCCAACCTTCACAGTTTTAAAATTAAACCAAGTTTTTAAGTACTACATTTCCAAGACAGCTCACACAGCTCACAAGTGTCTCCAATATGCTTCCCCGGGTTCCTCACCTGCCTGGGCTGGGAATGGAAGCCCACGGCTTGGCTTCCTTCCCTCCCCTGCTGCTCCACATGGCAGCATCAGCTCTGAGGCCTCCAGCCTCCCTGTTGCTCCTCTCTGTCCTCTTCTCTTTTCTTTACTCTTCTCCTTCCATGTCTTTTATTCTCTGTCACCTCCCTGATCCTTTAATCCTCTTTTCTCATGAGAAGGCTTAATTTCCCTTCTCCAAATCTCCACCCACCAATGCTAACAATAGCTATTTTAATACATCAGTACTGTATTTAACATCAGTACAGTATAATACATCAGTACAGTATTTAATACCAGTACTGGGGGCCACAGCCCCCTAACATACCCACATTGGAGCAGGTTTTTTACTCCAGTAGGTGGATTAGTCTCTGAGCCCTCTGTGGATTTTGCAGGCTTTACTGCACTCTTGAGGGAGCCAGCCAGGCAGGCTGCGCAGGCCAGCAGGCAAGAGGCAGGGGTAACAAGAATCTATCTGCTCTCTTGGGGCTCTCTGCAACGCAGCTCTATTAGGGCCACTTACAGCCGGGTCCCTAGGCCCAGGTGCTCTGGCTTACTCCGGTGCTCATTGGGCCCAGGTGTCGCCATTACGCACAGGCAGGCGGGAACCACAGGCCAGTGGCATAGAAAGCCTGATTAACTCCTTTCCCACCCAGCCTAGTTTACAGAGGAACATTTCAGGCATGGGAACTACCACCAAAATCATGTTACAATCTGCAGACCCAGGCCACCCGTGCTGGGGACAGCAGGTGACACCCAGTCTAACACGACATTCTGCAATGGGCCCTACCTATGGCCAGTTCGGAAAATATTTTGGTATTTCCTACGAAGTTTAACATACTCTTACCATGTGAATTCAGCACTTTGCATACCACCCCTCCCCGCCGGCCGGCCCCCTCTCCCGGCCAACAGACTTCCTGGCCTCTGAGTTGGATCTCGCAGTCCTCGGCCCCACCCTGAGGGGCAGTGAAGGCTGTGGAGCGGAGCCTTCTGGAGCCCCATTTTCAGTGAACCTGCGCCAAGGCTGTGACCTTCCCAACAACTTAGTTTTGTTTTGCGGCCCTGGGTGGGGCTGGGAGGCCAGCAGCGTTTCCTTGGCGGCTCCCTTCCCGCAGGCAGGTGAGCTGAGTAAAACCCGGCAGGGAAGCCTCCAGTCAGTTTCTCCTCTGGGCAGGCGTGTTGAGAAGCGAGTTCCCCCGTGGAATTAGGAACGACTGTGGGTCCCTCTCAGACTTGATTCGGAGGCAGCCAGGTGGAAACCGAATGGGACCCCAGGCGCTGGGGCCCAAGGGAGATGCCGCCCCAGGCCGGCGCGGCAGGTACAGCGAACGAGGCTGGCCAGGGCTTGCCTGGGAGAGAGGGGCCATGTCCCCCTGCCGGCCCTCCGCCGCCGCCCTCCTCGTGGCCCACTTTGCAAATTCCTTAGAGGCTTTCGTGTGCCTCAGCCAGGCCTGCAGCCCCCGACACATCCAAGGCTGCGGCCTTGGGGCAGCTTTTGGGAACGGAACCACCAGCAAAGCAGGGTGAGGAACCTCTGGCAGCCTGAGGCCTAGCTGGAGGGTCAGTCGGACTCCTTCCCAACACCTGCCCCGAGGCGAGCCGGACAGGGCAGGGGCTTCTCCGCCTTCCACTGTGAGCGCCCTTTGGGATGTCTTCCCGGTGGTGACACTCAGGAGTGGGAGCCTGCCCAGACCGGACCCCTCAACTTTGCGCCCACGACCCGCCCACTGCCCGGGTAAGTTGCGACTCCGTCGTTGTCGTCCTTTCTCTCCAATTCGAGAGCAGTGGCTTGCTTCTGTGGTGGGGAGAAATACTGGCATGAGGGAGGAGGCCCGGGATGTAAGAATTCTCCAGAGACAGTGGAGAACAGGAAAGGTGGGTTTATGGAAACTCGCTGCTGAGAGGTGCCGGCGTGGTTGGCGGGTGAAGGAGGGTTTTATACTGTTTTCGCGGGTTTTCTAACTTGGGGATCCAGTTTGCACCAGTAATTGTGGGGGTGTCTGGTCTAGGGCGCTGATCTTTGGCCTAGAAACCCGTCCTGGCCGGGTTTCTGCGTTCCTGGAGCAGGGCTGGGTTCTGTTTACGGCCAGCCTCAGGCGCCCCTCACCTGTTCCTGCCTCCCAGGCCTGCTGATGGGCCAGGAGCGGGGCTTTCTGTTTCATCTATTAAATGGCACCCCACACCTCGATGTTTGGGTGGAACTAAGAGGAACTGCTGTTTTTTGTGGTTCGTTCAGCTTTGCTTGCTATTGTGTGACTGGGAGAGACAACTGCCACACTTCCTTACACACCGCAGGGGAAAACCAGTCTCTACCAAAACAGTTGCAAATATTTTCCGTCCCTTTTTATTGTGTGGGGGGTCAGTGTGCTTGGGAAAGGAGCATGGGCATAAGAGACCCGGACTATATCAAGAACTACCCCAGCCCTTCCTGGAGGCATCTCCTCCTTAATGCCACTCACATCAGTCCCTGACCCGTGCCCCCTACCCCCCCCCTATATTCCCACTCCCCCCAGCCTGTAAAAACTACTCAGACCCCACTCCAGACATTCTACAACAGAATCCACATTAAAACAAGTTCCTCCCCCTCTCTCCACTCCCCGCCCCCTTCCTGTACCTGGTAGAATTCAAAGAACTGATTTGAAGTTACTACACATATTTGAACAGTAATTATCTCAGTTCTCAAAATGTGCACCCTGTGGGCACCACAGTGAACTCAGAGTGCTCTGGTGTATTTTAAATTTTAAAGGGAAACAGATATACATCTGTACAATACTGTATGAACCACTATCCTGAGAGTTCAGTTTCAATGTTAAATCGCTCCATTTCTTTTGATGATATCATGTCAATGAGAAGCTAGAATTTTCTCCTGTGATAAAATATTTGCACTGTGTGAAAGTCAGTATGGATGAGAAATGAGGTGGCTGTGTCCTGTCTGATTCCAAGACCTGAGATGCTGTGAGGGCCCAGCAGGTGTTAAATTGTCAGGATATCAACATATACTAAGTTTTTAAAACTGATTTTGTAATAAATAAAACCACTAGGTATTTCTTCTCCTAGGAGTGCTGACACCCTGAGGTAAACTGAAAACCTCTGATTTAAATTTGGTTAATTACTCCCCCCCCCCCACTTGATTTCTGAGTGGATTAACTGTGATAAGGTATAATTGAATGCTATTTGGCTTCACTTTGCCCTTGTTCAGTGTGCTACCTTAACTATTGAACTTCATCTGTGCTCTTTAAAGACATGTACACTGCCACCAAGGTCAAGGACTGTGGTCCTGTTGGCAGGACATGTTTACAAACACATAACCCATTTCCCTGCCACACAGGGCTTGCATTTTTGTCTTTATTGCTTACATACCACATCACATACACAAGCTCCTTGAATTTTCACATCAGAAAAGTCAAGAAAGTGTAAAATCCATTTGAAAGTAGAAAAACCCAGACCCTGAAATTCAGAGAGGGTGCATAATTGCACAAAGTAACATAGTCTTTTGATGCTGTAACACTTGTGTCTCTTGTTTTCTCTGCTGCCTGGAGCTGGAAAATATATGAGAATGGGGTGGGGTCTGGGTGGGATTTTTACTTTTAATTGAACTTAATGGAGTGCTTACTTCTTACTTCCTGTAGGAGGTTTCCTCTCACTGCATCTATTGAGGGCAACTGCATCTATGGGGGGGGGGCAACCTGTGTGATATCATAGTATGCTTAGAGTCCAGTTAATACCCTCACCATGCCATGAATTCGCACAAGTCCTAGGGGAGCAGTGGATGTTAGTCTGTCTCGCTGACCTGGTTTCATCTGACAGTGAACAGCTGTCCTTCAGGTGGATTCTGTCTCCTCAGTGCTGAGGAAGTGACTCAGGCCATATAATGAAAACTCATCTTGGAGATTGTGAAACATCCTGCCTCGATGAACCTCCTTGCCAGCCACCCCAAGACGGACTCTTATAAGACCCCCATTGCCAGGCAGGCACCATGTGCAGTGGACTGGTGAGCAAGAAGTACATCCCCAATTGCTTGAGTAACACCCACAGAAGATAGAAGCAATCTGGTTCCATCCTCTTCTGGTTGACAGAGAGAAGAGCTGATTGTTCACCGACGTCAGGCTCCTATTTCAGGGTGGCACAGTCTAACTGGCAGCTGCACAGCAGCTCTATAAGAGTTGAGGAAAGGAGCCGTATCTGCTTCATTTATTTCCATTTCAGGGGATTTAATGAACCTTACACATGCAGAAGCAATTTTTGAGGGTCTGATTAGACCAGGGGGTTGGTAATGGACTCTGGTGCCTATGACAAGGACACTGATGACTGGGAAGGGCTGGGACAATTTGTGGAAAGCAACTGAGGCCTCCACAGAGAGCTTTAGTGATGAGGTGAGCTACACCAGTGCTAAGCAGGCCATTGCCTCTGGATCCCTCATTTGGTTCTTGTCCAGATCAGGGATGACCAGAGATGATGACCATCTGTCCACTGCTTTGCCATGTCCAGCCAGGGCCAAGCAAGCCTGGCACATGGCCACCACTGCCTTGGTCCACTGGGAGGAATGTTCCTGTCCCTGCTTCTCAAATTGAATCTTCACTTAAGGGGGCAGTTCACAGAGTCAACCCCCCCCCCCTTTTTTTTTTTTTTTTGAGACTAGGTCTCACTTTGTTGCCCAGGGAACCACAGACTCAAGCAATCCCCAGTCTCAGCTTCCCAGGTAGTTGGGATTACAGGTGCATGCCACCATGCCCAGCTATTTTTGAGACTAGGTCTTACTATGTTGCCCCAGGTGGGTCTTGAACCTGCGGACTCAAGCAATTCCCAGTCTCAGCCTCGCTGCATGGAATGTGATTAAAGGCACACTCCACTGTTCTGGACCGCCCTTTTTTATTAATAATAAAATCTAATATTCTTTGAGCAATACTCACAGCAGATGTGTACACTCAAATGCCCCCATATTAGTTGGCTGGGGTGCTGCAACAAAGTGCCACAAACGGAGTTGTTTTAGCAACAAATGGATTGTCCTACTGACAGCTGAGCAAAAATCCAGGACCAAGGTGTGGGCAGGGCCATACTCCCTCTGAATGCACTAGAGGAAGACCTGCTCCAGGTCTTTCATATTCTGGAAGTTCCCTGGCTTGTGACAGCAAAATTCTAACCTTCACTGGTGTGCTCCTGTGTGCACAACTCCTCATTTTATAAGGATACAGTCAAGTTGGGGTTTGAAGAGGCCTATTACCCAGAGCAGTGGTTTTACGTTTTTTTGTTTTGTTTTTTTTTGTTTGTTTGTTTGTTTTGAGATAACATTGGTTTATAACACCATCCGATTCAGAAATATAGGCTCCTTTTTTCTCCATACCCTTGAAAACAATTGTTTCTGATCTTTATCATATGGACCATTCTCAGTGGAGTGAGTGATATCTTATTGGGGTTTGGATTACCATGTAAGTGGTGACAAGTGATAATGAGCATTTTTTTCATGTATCTGTTAACCATCTATCAGTCTTTTTCGAGAAGTGACTGTTTAGCTCTTCCACCCATTTTTTTTGATGGGTTTTTGTTAGTTGTATGAAGTTATAGATCATGGATATCAGCCCCTGTTAGATGTATGATGTGCAAATATTTTCTCCCATTCAGTGGGAAGAAAATCTTGTTTTAATGATAGCTTTTCCACTGTGCAGAAGCTTTTTAATGTGGGCCCATCTGCTATATTTTTTGTTTGTTTCCTTACCATTGGAGTCAAGTCCCTTAAAAACATCTGTGAGGCCAATTTCATGGAGTGTTTTCCCAGGCTTTTCTCCTTGTGTTTTATGGCTTCAGGTCCAACATCCAAGTCTTTAATCACAGGGCAGTGGTTTTCAGACCTTAGCTAGCACCAAGGTCTGAAGCCCTTTAAGTGCAGGCCGTCAGGGCCACTCCCAGCTTCTGGGCCTGTGGTTCTGAAACATTTGCATTTCTAAAAAGTCCTGGTACTGGTGCTACTGTCCAGGACTATGAAAAGACTGCTTGCCTTTGAGTTCCTGCTGCAGTGAACTGAGGGCTTTTCTTTTCTTCCTTTGAGCAGGATTTTGATTCCTTAAGTCTGGATGGCACCCAGAAATCTGCTTTATAGACAGATAAACCAGTGGTCAGACTTTGACAAAGAATGGGCTCCCTGCTTCCTGCTCTGCCCCTCCCCCCCATGTCTTCAGCTTTAATTGCAATCAATCAATTGGAATCAGCTGAAAAACTTTCAGAGCCTGAACTGGTTCTGTTTCAGTTGGTGAGGGGGTGGCCTGAGCTGCTAGGTGTTTCAAATCCTTGCAGGTGCCTGTATTCTACAAAGTTGACCAGCACTCTACACCCAAGCATGATAGAAGCAGCTCAGGGCTGGTTTCCATGAGATTCCAGGGCATTAGTCTTCAAAGCCTGGAGAAGTCAGAAGCTCCAGCTACTCCCCAGAAGGAGCCTCCTCATCACTAAAATCTTTTTGTAGCCCCAAAACATGTTTTTTTTCCCCCAGAGAAGTAGAATTTTCCTCACTCACAAAAGGCTGTTTGGTCCCTGATTAGTTGGGATGACTCTGGTGCCAGCTACCTGGTTTAATTTCAACTTCAACACCCTGACTGGGAGTGACCCCATGAAGATCATTTTTGTGATGCCTGACTTTCCTTATGCTATAATCTTATCTTGTAGTGTGGTTGTGAGAAATAAGAGTTACTGCAAGTGAAGATCCAAGGTACAAGCCTTGACACATAGTACACTCCAAATTAGTCTACTTTATAATTTTGCATTGGATAAATATGTATAAGGAAGCTACAGGGTGCCTGACACAGGGTTATAAGAAGGGATAAAACTAAAAGTCCTGTATCTCATAGGATTAAGAGAAGAGGGAACAGCAGTTGATAATATATAGTGAAGCCTACTAGTGTTATTGCTATCACAGACTCTCTAAGATGTCCTAAAGTGTCTTTTTAGGGACTGCATGTTTGTGCCCCAGAACCCCAAATTCAGATGCTGAAATCCTAATAACCAATGTGGGCTATTTGGCGGAAAGACCTTCGGGAGCTGATCAGATCGTGAGATTGGCACTCTATTGCATGAGCTTAGTGTACCTGTAAGAGACAGAGCTTGCTCCACGCACTGCCACCTGAATACGCAGCAGTCCTCAGTCTTCAAAGCAGGAAGAGGGCCTCACTGGTACCCAGCTATACTAACACTCGGACTTCTGACTTCACAACCTCCAGAGCTTTGAGAAAAATGTCTTGATCTGTGAAGTCATAGTGTATGGAATGTGTTATAGCAGCTGGAACCTTATAAGGCACAACCAAATGAGGGAGACTCCAAAATCAAGTCCTGTGTCTCCAGGTAGTGCCCCCAGGGGGTACAAAGAGAAAAAGATGGGATGGGTCTAGATAGGCCAAGAGGGAAGTGTGGTGGGTTAGGATCCCCCAGGAAGGCACTGCCCTTCCACCCACCATCCTCTCCTGTCTGATTAAACTGTCCCAAGAAAACTCTTGAACTCTTCGACCTTCCACTCCTGCTGTCTCCTGTGTATTTGCCTTCCTGGGGCACCCCTCCCCTCTATTTCCTTGCCTAGTTTTTCAGGTTTAGGCTTGGGATGGAGTACACCAGAGCACAGAAAAGTCAGGCACAAGTGGTTGCAGGAGCCCAGCCTCCCGGGCTGGCTGGTAGTATGCCAGGCGGATTGAACCGGTTTTGAATTTGTCTTTTTCTCTTCAGAGGAAATGTTGCATCCTGAAGTTCCTTGGAGCTCATTAACCTCTAAGGAAAACATTGGGTGGCCATTAGGTGGCACTGGAGGTCGCTGATCCTTTCTAAGAGATCGTGTCCTACCATACCATCCCAACCCCCCCATCACTCCCCTGCCCCCCCCACCCCCTACCTCCTAAAGATCTCCCTGGTCAGCCCAGGACAGCCCGGGCACCACGCTGAAACAACCCCGGGGCCCTCCTGAGCAGCAGCCACCAGCACCTATCAGTTAGAGAAGGGGTCTCTCTCGTGATGCCCTCTCGCAGCCGGTGGCTGCCGGGCGCTCCTTGGAGCAGCAGTCGCGTTGCACATACCTCTTTGCCCCAGCAGGTGTCACTGTGGTCGGGAAAGTGAGCGTGTACAATCCCCTAAAGGCTGAGCAACCCCCTAGATGGCAGCGGGGTGGGGGTGGGGACTCAGAGGGAGGGGATGTTTAACAGCGATGCAAATAAATGCAGTAGGAATTATTCCCATTAGCTGTTGATGCCTGTGTCTCCCCAGGGTGGGCACTGGGACATTTTTTGCAGAGCAGGAATAAGACTTTTGTGAAACTCTTCCTTATTGGATAGGGGCCAGAGCCATTTTCCCTAGACCTACCTGGAGCCCACTGGTGGGTGGTTCTCAGAAGACTTGTATGATTCGCTGGGGGAAACTTTAAATGCAGATACCCGCCCCTATCCTACAATTTGTTGTAAGGAACTAATGTGACTGCCCAGAAATCTTGTTTTATTTAACCAGAGCTTCTGGTGTCACAATTCGGTCCATCCTACTTTGAAAAACACTAATCACTCAGAGCAAATCAATTTCTTGGAGATTTGCCAGGAATCTGGGTAGTAAGATGTTTCACAGGCTAATTAGAAAATTACAGATGTAATTTTTACTTCCAAAGAACAAACAGTGGTCTTTTTTTAATCATTGATGTGGCTACATTTTGGATCCCATTACTTACCCAATACCTACTACTTGGCTAAACCCTTACTTACATAATCGTCTCATTTGATCCTCCCACAGCTTGACCTGGACACTCCATTTCCAGGGTGGGAAACTGAACCTTTTTGAGTTAAAGAAACATGCTCAAAGGAGCTCTGCTCACTTGTGGCAGATGGAGACTCCCCCTCATTCCAGTCTGTGTGACCCCCAAAGCTTTGTCACCTCTGTGCAATTTGTATAAATGGGTAAAGGAAGCTTTGGCTCATAAGTCTTTCCATCGGATTTCTGCTAGGTTAGGGGTGGATACGGAAGAGTGCTGAAGATGCATTTAGAGGTCACTGAAAACTCAGCAGGGACTTGGGAGCCAGATTTGGCCCAGAATTGGATGCTATATATCAGCGAATTTTCACTTTTTTGTACTAATGCACAAGAGCAGATTTACAGGCTAGACACCTTCAGCTCTCACTTGGCATTTGTTCCAAAAGCATCCAAACAGGTCTCCCTGCCTCCACATACCCCCCCCCCGCCCCAAGATCTATTCTCAGCCCAACAAAGTGGGCTGTAAAACATCAACAGATTGTGTCACTAAAACCTTTCAATGGCTGAGAATAAAACCAAAAGTCCTTGCTGTGGCCTGCAAAGGATCTTCCTCTCCTTACCTTTTACTGTTTCCCGTGCCATTCTGCTCTTCTTCCTGCATTGCCAACCTAAGACCTTTCCAGTGATATATCTATCCCCTTTGTCTAGAATCCTTACCACCAACCCTCATCAGGGCTTGCTCTCTTGATTCATTTCTGTCTCCAGGTCATTTCTCCAGAATCTTTTCTGACCATATTATCCAAAATAGCACCCATCCATTAATCTCTATCACCTTTCTCTGATTCTGTCACCATCATGATGTATCAAAAAAAAATATCACAAATCATTATGTAATTATATCATTATATAAAAATGTAGTAGAGGGAAAACCCTGGGGAATGTAATGGCAATGATATATATATAAATATATATATACACACACACATATGTACACACCCATGTACACGTAAATATGTAAGTAACAAAATGATTTCAAAAAATGTTTTGCCATTTTTGATCACATTTAGGTAACAAAAAATTTTTGATCACATTTTTTATCACATTTAGGTAACAAATTTTTGATCACATTTAGGTAACAAAATTTTTTATCACATTTAGGTAACAAAAAAGCCTAAAATAAGCACTTCAATAATAAGTAACAGTCAAATTTTCAGTCTTAATTTTCAGGTGGGGCATGTTCCCCTCTTTGAATTTAAGCCTTGGTGGTGGTGATGGGAGGAAAAGGAGGTCTGGGAGTTTCTATTCTTGCCCACTTTGGGGGACCTGTACTCCTCTGCTCCTTTATTGGTTCCTGGTTTCTGATCTCCCCCAGAAAGTGGTGCAAGAACAGGAGCAGAGGTGAGAAAGCAGAGTCCTGGCATTGAAGTCATGATCAGCACTAATGTTCTTTGGACTTTCATACTCTTTTCTCACCTGAGTTATTATGGGTTCTTTAGAACCTGTCCAAGTCTAGATGTCTTACCTGTGGTTACAGAGGTAGTGTGCTCCCTCCAGCTCTCAGCTCTAGAAATGTAGCAGTATCGTCACCTGAGATCCTCCTCCTGGCTGTTGTCCTGGACAGGACCCAACATGAAGCCGTAATAACCCATCCTTTCTTTTGTTCCTTCCCTGGGTCTGGTCCATTAACATCTTAAATATATCCTCTTTTCACCAACCCCAAGTTAGCAGCCATAGTCCAGCCCCCTAGTCATCCACTCTTTAAATCCTCAGCTGTGGATCACTGGCTATTTGTGTCCCTACCACAGGACACCCAGTGTAAATCCTCAACATGGTCACCGATCCCTCAAGTACCTGTGCTTTCCTTGGTGGGGAGTAGGGGAGGTAAAAGCCACAGAACATTCACAATTTGTTTTAATGAAATATACCTGTTCTTTATGCCTGGACCATTTTATATTCTACATGGGCAGTAGGCAGAGTGGGACTGGGATAAAGAGAGTGAAGCACCAAAGACTCAAACAAATGATTAAAATAAATAATGTTTTTTTTTGAGACTAGGTCTTGCTATTTTTGCCCATGGAACCACAGGCTCACGTTGCCTGGGGTACCCCAGACTCAAGCAATCCCCAGCTTCCCAGATAGCTGGGATTACAGGTACGCGCCATAACGCCCAGCTATTTTTTGGGGACTAACGTGCTCTAGGTGGGACTCGAACTGCGATCCCTGGCCCCGGCTACAGCTTCCTAGGCTGAGGTCTACAAGCATGAGCCACCATCCCTGGCTCCATATGGTAAATATTTTTGAAGTCAATATTAAGGTAAACAAAAAACCCATGGTAGAAATAAAGTCAAAACTTTTGTCAAGACGAAAGTATCAACACTGTTAGGAGTTTTGTGAACATCAAAACAAGTTTGTTTTATCTCCCACATTTTTCTGCAACTTTGTTCCACTTGGAATGTGTTTTCTATTGCCTTGAACTTAAGTTGAAACTACCATTTTAGTATGCTGCTATACTTTTTGTCTACTTATATCTCCTTCCTAGAATACAAGGGCTATGAGGATAAGATGCTTTGCCCTGAGCACCTACATCCTTAATGCTGACTCTTGACTCATGACTTGTGAATAAATATTCGCAAATGAATTTGTGATTTGTATTTTTTGATTCTTAAAGTTTCATGAGGGCAATTAGAGTTGGAAATAACTATGGGGAGAAAGTTCACTTCTACATGTTGGCCTTAACTTTATGATACAGATTTTAAATAATCATAGTAAACAGTGACTAGAGAGTCTTCCATGTTAAAATACCATTTTTGTTATTTAAAGCATATTTTAATATTAAAAATCAATAATGTGCAATCACAAACATTTCATAATGCATTTGTGAGCTCAAGTTTTCCAATGTTTTATTGTGGTTAGTGGGTTGTTGTTGTTTTTTTTTTTTTTTCATTTTAGAGAAATAAATGATTGAGGAAGATTCACATTCATATGCTCGATGATTGCTTAACTTAGGCTTTGTTTCTGATTATTTTTTAATATTTAAATTTATAGTAGAATTAAAATATCCATTGAGAACCAAACTCTATCATCTATATATCAATATGCACACACATTAGACAAAAGTTACGTGATGCAATCATATTTCTCTTTTTAACAGTGACAACTTACTTCACAAGGAATAAAGAATTCTGCTTAGTACTCTTCTGTAGGCATTAGAATAGCATTATGGATCACTCTTTAAAATATTGATCTTACATATTTGAACTGGTTCTTCATCATGGGTCATTTATGTTGATATAGATCTTCAAGAAAGTATCAGATTTGAAGCCTTCATATTTAGATTAGATATAGAACTTAGAGTAATTTAGAATATAGTCGCATCTTTGAATTAAAAAAATTAACACCAGCATTTCTATACATATTTTTTTCTGTCAAGTTTCTAAGTCAGACAGACCTTAGAGTGAGATTTCTAGATCAAAACTAGCATTCAAATGGGACCTCAAATTTCTTCTACAGGAACTTCTCAAAAAAAAAATGCAGTATCATTTTATAAAATTTTGCTGTTTTGCTTTGGTCTCATAAAATTCAGGAAACCTTAGTAGAAGTATAGATATTCTCACTCAAAAAAAAAAAAAGCCAAAAAACATTTAGTGGTTAAGCAACATAATAAAACTAGACTATTGTTGTGTTGAAGATATTTAGGGGTATCCTCTGGGAAACTACCAGGTTCTGGAGAAGAGGGGTATAGCCATTTTCTGCTCAGATGCAAGAAGGAGGTTATTCATTTAATCTGTAGGGTCTTGAGATTCTCCTACTTCCTAGGGTCAAAACATACACAGAGACCAGGTTCTGAATGGAGAGAACAGTTTAGCAAAGGCACATAGCTTGCCCTCTGCCAGTGTTATGTTCATGCGGAAAGGCTCAATCTTGGATCAGTCCACATTCCCTAACCTTCCTCAAAAGAGTTGTGTTTTTTCCTTTCCCCACGAAAGAGTTTTCACTAGTGTTTTTTAGTACAGACACAGAAGACTGACATCAAAGTCCATTAAAGAGGGCATATCTCATGAAATACATCACAAAGGAGAAACTAAAGTGCCTTCTCAGCCAACCAAACCAAACCAAACCAAACCAAACAAAAAATTTTTAAAAAGAACTTTTCAATTAATGGATTGATGGATTATGAATTGGATTTGGCACATCCATTGACTAATGAATATGGCAAAGAAAGGATGAGATTCTTGCATGAAAGAAAGAAGACCTCAAGAACCTCAAGGTTGTTGTTCGGTTCATTGATTTGGTTTGAAAGAGGTTCCTTACCAAGATCAGATGGTGCTTTTTCATTTTGGGTAACACTGGAGATACATTTTCAAAAAGGGCCAAAGTATGACTGAAAATCCAAACCATCCCACCTACTCATTTCAGCCTCTGCAATTCTTTGGTCAAAAGCTGCAGTTGTACTGATAGTCACTCTACTCTTGTGATTTTTATCAACAGAATACATAGAAGCAATTGAATTTCATTCTTGGTAGAGAATAAGGTACCTGTCATTGTTGTCAACGCTTTTTTTTTTTTCTGTTTCTAAAAAATATCCAAGTTAAACTTTTTCTCCTGTGGATACAGGTTACTAATGAAGCTGGTGAACCTTCAGGCTTAGAGGTACACACTGTAGTGAAGGTAACATAAGCTTGAAGGTGCACGGTGTTCATCTTCTCTCAGGCTTCTGAGTGTCTTTTCCTGTGACATATTTTTGTGAAATTTGAAAATATAAAACAATCTGTTGAAACCACTCTTGATTTTCTACCTCTACATTCACCTCAATGACTTTTTGCATCTGGTAGCACTGGAGTGGCCATGATCCTTTTGGGTCCCAGCTAAGGGAGAATTAAATTCAGATACATTTGGTTTGGATTTCAGGGGACATATGTATTTGGTTCCCAATTATTTCATGTAGACTTAAGTTATGCTAAGTTATGCTGATTGTCCCAGTGTGGGCCAGGCTTTCATGAGGTTACTACCCTACAGCTCATCAGAAGGGGTAAGGAAGTGGCTCCAAAGAGGCACAAACTACTGAGAGGAAAGAGAAATTCAAGCTGAGCAGGTGAAAGTGGGAAAGAAGAAAGATGAGGACCCAGTAATAGCTGCTAACTAGAAAGAGACACATAAAGCAAAATATTAGGAAAATATAGGGTAAAACAGACTAAACATTTTGGATAGTTTTTCTAACTCTTTGCCAGGCCTTTCCCAGATGGTACCGAACCATTTGTTTAAATTAAGTCTTGCTTAAATTATAAGGAGCTGAGCTAATTTTCAATGTCAAGAATTCTTGGAACAGAGCCATAGGAGGTGGGAGAACATAGAGTGCTATAGGGTGAGGAAATGGCTACACATTTTCCAGCTGAAGATTTCTGGATCCTTCTGGTATTCACTTGTGTTTCAAATAATAGTCACTCTCCAAAAGCCAGCTGCTTTATCACGATCATAGTGTTGACGCCCAGCCACATGAAATATTCAACATCTTTTAATGGAAAACACCTTAAAAATTGCCTGAAATGAATGCAATGGAAGAAGAGTAAAAACCCAAGGAGGTAATATGGTGGGTAGCTTACCCCCCTCCTCCACACACACTTTCCTTTTTTACTGTAACTTTTATAAAGTTCTCAAATTCCAAATAATTTTTAAGACAAATAAGTGACATACAAGAAAGTAATTAAGCTGAAGTTGACCTTCCTTTGGCTGATGTGCACTAAACCACCACATGTAGAAGTAACTTTTCTGACATTTCAAAAACAGGTCTAAATTGCTAATCTGCTGAAACAGAGTTTAAGATAACTGATCAAAGGAAAACAAACACACTTCCTGTGGGCAGAGATCACAGCCTCTAGCTCTGAACATCCATAAGAAAGAAGCAACCTCTGGGTAAAGAAAAAACATTTGTGTGTCCCGTACACACACACACACACACACACACACACACACACATACACTCACTCCCCCCCCCCCCCCAAACACTCTTGGGCTTCTCAGTCCTCCCCCAGCAACTCCAGCTAATTCAAGTTCTTGGTCAGATGGCTTCTTCATACCCACCTGCCCCAACTGTGTCTTTCAAAAATACTCTGAGGCTGCAGCCAAACTAGGTTGGTATTTTTTTTTTCCAACTTTTCATTTTTATTGAGAGGTAAATTAGGATTTGGGAACAGCCCCAACTTAACTTCCCTAATACTGTCACTAAGTGGCCACGGGTAATTGCTTAAAAGCTGCAGCCGCCAAATGACAGTCTGAGCAGAACCACCCATGGTGGCAGCAAACCTTACAGGGTCAGCCATTCAAGGCCACTCCACAGCCAATTATTTGTATGCTTTACTGAACCTTAAATGGAAAAATCAGGACTCCTGTATCTGTGAAATTTGGATCAGAACTACCTGAACAGCTTCTCCATCAGCTTTTCTGAGCTAAATGAATGAGAATTTTAATTGTTGAAAGCTAATGATGATGATGATGCCTAACAGAAAATTATTTGCCCATGTACACATCAAGTTGGATCAGTTGCTGGGGACTGTTCACCCAGGGTCAATGACTTTTAGAGTGTGTGAATACTGCAAGTGCCAGCATTTCCGCTCTTTAAATTCCTGCAGAGTGTATATGGGCAGTGTGGCATATTAGAAGGAAATTGAACCCACGCCTGGCCTGTCTACATTGCCTCCCAGCAAGCAGTGTAGAGGTAGGTAAGACACTTCTCTTTGGGATCTCTTTATATCCATCTGTTAAAGAGGCTGATGCTATCTACATACTTATTTGAAAGGATAGTTATGGAAGTCAAAGTGGTAAATGCTGTGAAAGGATTTTGAAAATTTATAGGCAAATGTAAATAAATGTAAGTGTAAATTTTCTCCACCCCAGCAGTTGACACTGTGGTCTTGATCCACCAGCTCTGCTAAGCTGTTCTATATATACTCTCCTCAAGGTCATTTCAGCTGATGAGAAGCAATGCTCTTGAATGCCTTGGCTTTTGTGATTGATGAGGTGTTTTCATTTTAAGTAAGAGTCAGTACTATTTGCAAAGTCTTTGAAGACTAAAGGATTTAGGAGTCTTTCATTTGCTGCAAGTTTGACCTGAACCTCAACCATCCTCATACAATAGCGTTGTGATTGATAAGCATGTGGTGATGATGCATGAGAGGTGGGATGGATGAACACAAATTAATGCACAGAAAGTCTTAGCCAGCCTGCAAACTTTTCATCGGTCCTTCCAGTTTTTAATCCATACTAATAATGAAGTAAGTGGCAAGGAAGCATCACCAACATAATGAAATATTGTCATTGCCTCTTCTGTGGACAGACTTCCCTGGTTTACTTACTTGATCCCAGCAGAAATTAGTAGCCCAAATAAAAGTTTACTGCCAGATTCTGCTTTATTTAGTTGACCTTAAGTTTCCCAAACAAAAAGGTATATTTTCCCTTTCACAGTTGTATATTCAATATTGAAAAATATATTCCTTCTTGAGATGAAACGTGAAAGTTATTGCCAACAATAGAAAAACAGGTCTCTAAGCTTTCAGATGGGGAAAATTGAGGAAGTAGAAAACAAAAAGACTTCGTTTGTATTTGTATTTTTATTTTTTCAAATTATAAAAGTATTGCATGCATCTTGTAGAAAATATAAAGAGAAGCAAGTACCTCACAATTCTCTCCAAATCATAGGCACTGACTGTGGGACTTTATCCTGTAAAGTTGTGGGACTGCAACCCTGTGAAATTGAAGAGTAAGCAAATTGTTAAGGGGAACACTTCTAAAAAGGTTTCACCATCTGTGTGCACAGCATCAAAGAAAGCATACTCTTAGCGTGAAAGATCTTTAATTGCTGTACAGAGAGAAAGAAAATGACAAAGGGTTTCAAATTATAAACTCCTGATCATACACCAAAAGTTATCCTCTTGTGGGTAAATTTCCAGCCTCATAGTCTCAGCCCAAAGTGGGATAGCTGAGGTCTGAAAATTTACTACAAGTCTAAGGCATCTTCTAGTAGCTAACCACAGAAAAGGTACTAGAGTCAGAGAGCTGGGGTAAGAAAGACTTGACATCTCTCTTCGCATTATGAAGTCAAGATAATAGCTGCCATTGACTCTGCCAAGGACCAGGAACAGCCTCCCCATGTGTCTTTCACCCTGTGTCTTGTCCAAATGTCTCTCTTGTGTGTATATCTTTCTCTTCTAACTAAATGTTTGTATCCACCACTCTCTTTCTCAGTTGCCCCCTATTCAGGCATAGCATGCTGGGAATTATAGTCCTAGGTGGTTTCATGTAGATGGTGATACTCCTTCCCCTTTCATGGAGATATTTCCTGGATGGAATAGGGCCCAGGAATAGGGGTTTTCTGGAACCCCCAGAGTGTTGAGTAAAGTCTCAAACAAAGGATCTATGTCAACGGCATGTATACCTATATGTATTTCATATAAATGTTATTTTATCCATTTAAAGATATATAATATGTGATATATATACACACATGTACACATACATGAAAATTTAGTGGATCCAGAGGTCTATGTTTAAATTTATGGTTGAAAGAGAAAGTCAGAGACTATTGCTGTTTTTAATCCTTGTTCATATGAAGTAGGAAATGTTTTACAGCATATCCTGAACCTCCAAAGTCACTGAAATTTTGAGGGATAGGCCTTCCTTTTCACTGTGCCTACAAATGGTAAATCAAAGAAAATAAGTAGTTTTTTCATCTAAATTATTTAGATTTAAGCATGCAGATACAGATCACACTGTGGCATCAACAAAAATCTCTCCCAGGGATGTAGCAATCTTCCCTTGGGATGTGTAGCACCCTAGTCAAGAGTCAGTTAACTTCCCACTAAGTGGCCTCCCCAGTCACTGAGAGGAACTCCCTTGATTTCCTTTGTCCCAGGTTTCCCCTCCAGCCTGTAATGAAGTAGTTTAAACATTCCTATACAAGTCAAACTCTAAGTTCAGTGTTCACAGTGTAGAAGCTTCACAACCCATCTTAGGAAATTTTGGAAAGTTTCCTACTTTTTTGATAATACTTTCCAAGTATCCTTTTTTTCACCAGTGAAAAGTTTTCAAATCAGTTTTTCAAAAACGAGTTACAGAAATCAATGCATATATATATATATATATATATATATATATATATATATATATATACACATACACATATGTGTATGTATAGCTATAGAGAGAGAGGTTATGTTTTCTAGTTTCTAATAGATTATTTTTATTAAATGCACATATATCTATAAACATATATATATTGCATCATTGTTTGCCCCAGGTTCTCCCATCACCTTATCACAGGTGAAGCATCTTAATCTCTTGTGCCCTTTCCTCTCCCAATTTTACCCTCCTCTTCCTCTCTTGCTTTATGCTTCAGTTATTATTATTTTTTTTTTTTGAGACTAGGTCTTGCTATTTTTGCCTGTGGAACCGCAGGCTCACATTGCCTGGGGTACCACAGACTCAAGCAATCCCCAGCCTCAACCTCCCAGGTAGCTGGGAATACAGGTGCATGCCACCACACCCAGCTATACTTTTTTGGAAATAGGTCTCGCTATGTGCCCCCGGCGGGACTCGAATCACGATCCCTGGCCCTAGTTGCGGCTTCCTAGGCTGCTGCTTACAGGTATGTGCCACCATGCCTGGCCTTATGCTTCAGTTCTATTGGCAGTTTTCCTTATATCATTTTTCTTGTCTGTTTTCCCTATAGTACTCTTATAAGTGAGACCATCCTGTATTTTTTTTTTCTTTCTGACTTACTTCTACTAGCATGATTCCTTCTAGCTCCAGCCATATTCCTGCAAATGATATGTTTGTTTTCTTTGATTGACAATAATATTCCATTGTATAAATATATCATGTTTTTCAGCCATTTGTCAGTTTGGGGGCATTTAGGTTGTTTCCATACCCTCGCTATTGTAAATAGTGCTGCAATAAACATTCGAGTTCAGGTGTCCTTTTGAATAAATGTTTTTGTATCCTTTGGATAGATTCCAAGGAGTGGGATTGCTGGATAGAATGGTAGTTCCATTTTCAGTTTGAGGGTTCTCTAAACAGCTTTCCATAGTGGCTGAACCAGTTTGCATTCCCACCAGCAGTGTGAGAGTGTTCCTTTCTCTTCACATAATAGATGATTTTTTTTTTGGAGAAGTTTATTGACTTCTGTTATTAGCAGGCAGAAGGAAGGGCATGCCAGGATCCCCAAACCTGCATGTTCTAAATGGATTCTGCCATCTGTCTTATAAAGACTCTTAGTGGTAAGACCTTTGATGGAAAGAACTTTAATACAGTTAACATGAAGAGAGAGAAGAGAAAGAGCATAGTTTAGTTTTCAATTAGACACCCAAAGTTACTGATCCCCTTGGGGGCAAATGCCCAACCAAACAAGGTTGACCCAGAACTTTTGACCAAGGACCAAAAGTTTGCCCCAAGTCTAAAGCAACTTATGGTGGAAACAAGGAAGGGGACAGGAAGGGCCAGGCAAGTCTCGAAGGGAAAGAGCAAAATCAAAATGCAAGTCAAGATAAAGCCATAAAGGCTACCATCATCAGCCTCCTCACAGGTCTCACACCCATGTATCTCTCTGTTTCAAATGTTTCTTTCCATGCCACCCCAAGTCCCTGGTACAAGTCCAAGTCTGAGAAACAGGTATGACTTCTTCACGTCTCTGTTCTATGTACTTTCTCCACATCATCTTTCCCTCTCTCTCTGCTTCTTCCTTCCCAAGCTTTTCCTCCTTGCTCAACTCCACCCTTCCGTGGGTGGGGCGAGGAACTTGGAACCTCCCTTTACTTAGGATATAACACTGTTATTCAAGGTGTTTCCCCTGTGTTTATCATGAATCAAACACATTTATCAAAAACCTATTATTGCATTGACTGAGTCATCAAACTTGAATCAAGAGTTTCTTTAGCTTTAAAAGAATGTTTGCTTTTAAACTAGACAGTGTATAAACAGTCTTTATAATTTATTTTAGCAATCTTGATTAGAGCACTAATTTGTGTTGGTTTATTTTGGTGAGGTGTATAATGTAGGATTTTGTATACAAACCACTCAAATACGTAGTCAAGCAATAACATTGAAAATGATAGAACGGGCCGGGCACGGTGGCGCGTGCCTGTAAGCTTCAGCCTATGAAGCGGCCGGGGCTAGGAATTGCGGTTCGAGTCCCGCCTGGACCTGTAGTGAGATCTAGTTCCCAAAAAATAGCTGGGCGTGGTGGCACGCGCCTGTAATCCCAGCTACCTGGGAAGTTGAGGCTGGGGATTGCTTGAGTCTGTGGTACCCCGGGCAACATGAGCCTGCGGTTCCATAGGCAAAAATAGCAAGACCTAGTCTCAAAAAAAAAAAAAAAAAAAAGGAAAAGAAAGGAAAAAAGGAAATGATAGAACGTACATCGTTTAAACGGTGGAGTGATGTGCAGTTTTGAGAGATGAACTAATTGTCTTCTCAGGTGCGGTATTATCAATTTATAAATTCCTTTTGTGATGCTGATCCTATGCCTAGTCAACATAAGCTTAGTCTTTTCATTAATATAACTCTTCAATTGTGTTGATTCCACTAGATCGCTTCGTATTTTTCTGTTTAATACAGTCATTTAAAAGCACAGTAAGTGTAAACATAAGTCATGTTCCAGAGACCAATTTTGGGGTTTTCAACTTTTTTGAAGATAAAACAATTTGGTAAAGGTCACATTAGTTGGTAGTAGAAATGAATTTAGAATCCTTAAGTCTATCCTTTTACTTTTTATTACAATGATAGACACAAGGTGATTTTGGGTTTAGGACATAGCTGATGCCCTCCATTCTTACATAGCACTTGAGAAAAGATTAAAGAATTTCCATACTTCAGTTTGGCCTGATAATGTCAATGTAGAAATTATTTTTTAAAACTTGAATAAGCTTTACTTTTAAGAATGTTCAGTATCAGACTTTTCTGGATACAAACATGGATTTTTAGTATGTGTGGCTTTAAAGCATACTTTTCCCTCCACGGTCTGATTTGCTGTGTATCTGATGGGAGTGCAGCCCAAAGCGAGGGAGGCTGTCAAATTTCACAGGTTCTGGGTAACTTCACCCCAGTGAAATGAAAACTGGGGTCTGTTTAATAATCAAAGTTATAAAGGTTCTTAGCCAATAAGGCTAGATTTTGAGCATAAGGAAAACAGAACAATCTTCCTTTTCTTTGCTCACACACCTAAATTCATGGTCACCAAATTAATTTCTAAATATGAAATGTTTCTTGGACACTGTTCATTCAGCATTTATTTAGTGTCTTTCATGTGCCAGCATCTGGCTAGGAAGTTAGGATACATCAAGGAACAGACAGTGATCCCTTGTCTCATAAAGCCTTTATTCTATTAGATTTGCAAGCTTTCTAGGCTATTTGAAAACCTCAGTAGGACACAATTATTCCGTTGGTCTAGTGTTGCAAACTGGTAACCAAGGCTCAGTTCAGTTCAAAGATGATTTCCTTGGCTAACCTGGTAGGTTTTAAAGTTTAGTGTAAATGCTTCAGAAAAGTTACACCCTGTCTAGAAGACTCAAGGCTGCAGTGTTTCTTACTGTTTTCACTTCATCTGCATCACTCATATTTAACTGCTTGCTCCTGAAGCCACTGGAGTTGGTGACCTCTGTCATGTCTTGGCATGTCCCTGGTTGGCACTGCTTCCTCACACATTCACCTGTGCTTGTCAGAATAAACTATTTTCTCAACTTCTTCCATAAGGGTTTGTGTCATCATTAAAACAGTCATTTTACTCTTAACTCTTGCCTAATCCCATTCTCTGAATCCAGGGTACACTTATGAGTAGTTAATATCACTCCTTCATTTATTTGGTCAGTGTTTAATGGTCGGTTATCCTGCCCTATTCCAGGTATAATTTGCACTTAATTATATACTGTCTTGCAGGACTTGTTGGTAGTTATGATACTTTCATCTTATCGCTTCAACAAAATGTCCAGTTTTCAACATGAGGGACTTCGTCTGAGGCCACTATTCACCTAGTGTTCTTGTGTGCGTCCAAAAAGGGTACAATACTTGGAACACCCAATCCCTTCTGCTTCCTCACCTTTGCACCATCCCCGCACTGGTAGACCTGTGGGAGAGCCTGCTGACAACAGTGAATAACCAGCAAAGGGGAGACACCTCGGAAAGGCTAGACCAATCATTCATTTTGTTTAGTGGGAGAAGATCTGTGCTTTTTTCATTTATAGAACAATTTTCCTAGATTTAGGTTAAGCAGGTTCTCAAAGCTAACAGCCAATTTCAAACCCTATATTATAAGCTTCATGTCCTTGTCAAACTCTGTCTTCGCTTGAGTAGCAAATCTATACTCTTGACATTGAGAGGACATGGTATTAACTACACCAGACAATAAGCACTAACTGGGGCTGTCCCAGGCAAATGGGGACATAGGCACCCCAGTGTCTAATGCAGCAAAATGATGTTTTATCACTAACCATTTTATAAGATGTCCTAGTCTGTACTGCTATAAAATATATTTTATACATTAAAAATTACCGTAAGCTAGTTGATTCCAAACAACATAATTGTATTTCTCACCATTCTAGAGGCTGGAACATCCACCATGAGGACACTGGAGGCTGGCGTCTGGAAGTGCCTGCTTCCAGATCCCAGGGTTTTCTCACTGGGTCCACCTGATGGAGGATGAGCAAGTTCTCTGAGGATGTTTTTTCAGGAGAGAATATTCTCAATCACTGTCTTCCCTGCTGCGCACCCCCTCCCCCAAACCTCCACCCCCCCTGAGCCTAATACTGTCTCTTTGAAGGTTAGGATTTTAACATATAAATTTTGAAGGGTGAAACATTCAGAGCCTAGCAGGAGGTAGCATCTTCACTCTCTGAAAAGCAGTGTGAAGGCAAAGGGGAGCAACCTCTTCAAGGTTCAGGTTATCAGTAAGGACCAGGACCGTGGCAGCATGTTCTTGTGGCTAACTGAACAGAGTTGAGTGGACTTTATAGGTCTGACGTGTCACCATGTTGTTTCCTGCCCTGGTCCTAACACCACTCCCTTTAGCATTAGTACCAAGATTTTCTAAAATACATCACCACCCCAACAAAATCCTGTCCCCTATAGATCCTCTTCTATGTCACAGGTTTTAATGTTGATCATTACCCTCTATCATCTTTCAGCCTCTCAGCACCCAGGGTGGGGTGACCTGCTGGCTCACTGGGAGGTAAACCTCAGGGCAATCTAAGGTGCTCTTTGGTCCATGAGGCAGGGTCCATGTTCTGCTCTTGGTTGTCATTTGATAAAAACGAACTGGATGTTAGTTGCCACAAAAATAAATAAATAAGTAAGTAAGTAAGTAGTAAATAAATAAATAAATAAATAACATACCTGACATACCTGTCTGCAAAACAAAGGAAGAAGATCTAACCTAAGGTGTCATTAAAACAGTTGAAAGGAAGGAAAATCTATTTCCTCAGAGCTTCCTGAAGCTTAGTACCAAAAAGTTTCACTCAACTCCAGCTTCTTAGAAAGTTTTACTCTGAGTCTTTTGAGCATGGAGGACAAATGTTTAAATAGTCTTTAGGAGTTTCCAGTCCTATTTGGGGACACAGCAAAATATTTCTGACCCTGAACCTTTTAAAATAAACCAAGGAACTCACATGCAATACACATGCACAAAATTCCCTATATTTATGCCTATATGTATAGCTCTTCTCTATACAAATAGACACACGCAAATACCTTTTATCTTGATAAAGAAAGCACGGTCTATTCATAGGAAAATAGTTGGGTCAGGCTTTCTGGGCTTTTTGTTTGTGCGCCACAGGGAGCCTGATAGCACTGCAGGGGCAGGCATGTGATGTCACGCCAGCCACCTACAGCATGCACGGTGCCAGAGAGGAGACGAGAGTGCTAATTAGAGGGTGTCAGGAGACACGGAGAGAAGGAAGGGGGCAAAAAAAAAAAAAAAGAGGAAAGCATAGAACTTTCCATGAAGATGGAAAGTAAAGGAGAGTGGGTTACTCTTTATTCTCTCTACTTTTGAATATATTTCAAAATATTATTCTATTTCCTTCATTCTATAATTTATTAGAAAGAGTTGGATTCATGGAAATAGCCAAATGATCTTTAGTATGTTACCTACATGCCTCTAGTAAACAGTTTGCAATCTGCTTTCTTTCATGCCTATAGCAGATGACTTCTTGTGACCTGGACTGGTGATGCTGTTTCCATTCAAGATATTTCTTAATGGTTCCCTAATTTTGTGAAAGTGACCTTGTATAATCCAGCCCTCCCTGCCTTCCCCGGGGGCCAGTGACTGAAGCCTCCTCACAATGGATGATTAAATTGGTGGTCTTGCCTGTAGGTATTGCCTGACTGGGCATTATTAGAATGCTATTGATAAATAACAAGAACATCTAATAACTAGAGGTTTGTATTGTTCCAGACATAAATTGACATTTCTGGACATGGTGTTACCTTCTTTACCTAACCTGTGCTTTTCTAGGTAAGTCTTTCATAACTATTCTACATGAAATGGTGAAATTGTCTAGGAAAGTTAAAATATGCCTGGTGTGTGGACCATTGACATCAGAATCTGCAGATTTGTTTCTTTAAAAGCTCTCCAGATGATTCCACTATTTAGTACAGGTTGAGCGCTACTGACTTGTCCTTATGTGATTACCAAGACTTCAAGAACAAGACCTTGTGAGCGGATCTGCTCTGCTCCATTCTCATCTCCCTTTGATTAAATGCCACCTACTTCTTAATTGACTTTTTTTGTGATTCTTAATCAGAGCACCAGAGCCAGAACTAGGAGGTATGAGTGAGGCATCTAGGCCCCCAAATTTAAGGACTCCAAGAGTCCCTGGTGTCACTCTAGTCCTGCCTCTACAAATTAGTTCACCTTGACAGAAACTTGCTCTTGATTACTATTGAAATGAAACTGTTTACTTAGGTATATACCTCATCACAACCTAAATCTACCTATTCTCTTCCCCATTTGGCAATACTGTTGAGCAAATATCATTTTAAGGAAATAAGAGAAACCTTTTTAAATATTGTCGTTAGAGCCAGCTCCAGGCTATAATTAAAGCATTGTTTTCTTCCCTTTAAAGGTGCAGTTTTTTTCTTAACCAAAATATTTTACCCTGCATAGTTTGCTTCCCTTTTTCCCAAATGCAAATTCTTCCTCAGAAGGCCAAATTTCTTGCTCTATTTCTTTTTTTCTTTTTCTTTTTTTTTTTTTTTTTTTGAGACTAGGTCTCACAATTTTTGCCCATGGTACCTCAGGCTCACATTTCCCGGGTACCACAGACTCAAGCAATCCCCAGCCTCAGCTTCCCAGGTAGCTGGGATTACAGGGGGATTACAGGCGCGTGCTACCATGCCCAGCTATTTTTTTGGAACTAGGTCTCACTAGGTGCCCCAGCGGACTTCAACTGCGATCCCTAGCCCCTGCCGCTTCATAGGCTGAAGCTTACAAGCACGAGCCACCGTGCCAGCCTTTCTTGCTCTATTTCTGGGAAAAATGTCATCGTGGAGTTCCAAGGATTTTCATTTTCTGTATTTTATATTGACCACCCAAAACCATCTTCAAGGTATAGCATAGTTTTCATTTGCATAATGATTATGTAATATGATGCATTCCAGATTCTACTACAGACCCTGGACAGACCCTACTACAGACCTTCTTCATAAGGTCCTTAACTTTTGCTCTATGACCTGGTAGGGTATATTAAGTGGAAAAGCAGCACAGAATTAGTGAAGAGTGAGGCTCTTAACTACCTGCGATTAACTATCTGGAATCAGGTATCTGGAAGCAGGATCACTGCTTGCTAGCACTGTGAATCCATGCAAGTTACTTGCACACTCCCTCCCCCCATTACAGTTTCCTTGTTTATGGGTTTATTGTAAATGTTAGGCTAAATGAACTAGTAACTTTAAAGACCCTTCCAACTCTGAAATTCAGAAACTCTTTAGACATACATCTTCCCTCCCCTACTCCCGGAAAATTTATATATGAATTTAGAATTGGCATATAGTTTTTTGAAATCATCTGTGGCATCTAACCCACTACAGTGGTTAAGAGCACCTGTTTCATAGGATGGTTGTGAGGAATAGTCAATTTACACATGTGAAGGACTTAGCATGGTGTCTGATACAGTGTTTAAATATTGGCTATGATTATTATTACTGCCATTTACCTCACCTGTTCCTTAAATAGCTCTCCAGTGTTGTTTAGTATTTTCATTTTAATGGGCAGATTTATTAGTAAAAGGAGAAGGGAAAAGAGAGACCCCTTTGCAGGCAGTCAGAAGAGCGGCCTCCAGTGTTGATCTAATTAAGTCCAAGATCTATTGCCCACAGGAGGGTGACTTGGATTGATGTGCCTGTATCATATTTGTAACTGACATTTGCCTCCTTTGCAAATGCTGTTCTTTGCCACAATCCTTTTCACTTGTAGAATTCACTTGACCTTTAAGGGCTATCTCAAATATTAATTTCCTAAAACATTTTTCTGAACTTTCTAACTGCATATGAACTGTCTTCAGAATGCACTGCAAACTTTTTTCTAACTTTGTTGTTTTTTACTACTATTCTTGATGTTAATTGAGCATTTAGTAAATGGCAGGATACTGTATTTGTCAGCACTTATCCTGATAAATACAGTATCCTGTCATTTAACTGGTTGTCATTTAACTGTAGGAAAAATTTAATTTCAAGTGAAAAAGCATTCAGACATGCCTGGTGAAGGTCAGAAAGGGGTTACAGTAGGTAGTGTATGACTGAGGGTACATACGTTTCCACCATTATCCGGTTGACCATTTTACTACATCCTCACATTAAAGAAGACATAATATACTTTTTCCTTGATGATCCAGATATCTCCTCAATTGATAGGAATGCCCATTCTCCAGATAATAGAATTACAGAAAGTCCCTTCTTGATGTAAAAAATTAGCTGTTATTGTATTTGTTTGCATTTGTTAAATGTTATACACTCTTGACCAGTGTGGCATTTTTCTCCTGTCTTCCCCTTGTGTTATACACTCAGATCATAATATGGAATTGGTTGATTATTAGACCCCACTAGTGAAATATTTTGGGAATTAGAGCATCTCCAAATGATTTGTAAATTGCCTGAGTAATTAGAGTGCCCCAAATACCCCAATAAATAATATATTATCTTGGAGTAATCTGCAGTGTTCAATATTTTATGTGGTATATAAAGGATGTAGACATGTAAGTGTATTTGTAGGTCTTTTCTGAATAGGCTAGTATGCTAGGTACCTATTCTTCCTACTGGCCCTACTCTGTGCTCTGGAAGGTTGACCTGAAATCAATGAATTTCTTTACCTTCTGGTTCCAGTTGGATTTGATCAAAAGTGGGAAGGGGGCACCAGTAAGAGTAGGGAGGGAAAGAGGAGCAGGGCTTGAATGATTCCATTCCTAGCCACCTTCTTGTAATGGTGCCATTGC
Source organism: Uropsilus gracilis (assembly GCA_004024945.1). Lineage (NCBI taxonomy): Eukaryota > Metazoa > Chordata > Mammalia > Eulipotyphla > Talpidae > Uropsilus > Uropsilus gracilis. The sequence continues at coordinate 38,984 of PVHY01006996.1, read as the reverse complement.
CATAGCTCCTGTGGCTGCCTTTTCCACACACATCTATCTAGTTACAGTTAACTACTCCCTCCCCCTTGCCTGTTGGAACCTGGAGGTGATTGCTGCTCCAGAATCACCAATCTTAAGATCTCCTTTATCCTAATGATGTTTTTTTTTCCTAAACAGTCCCTACATCAAACTGTCCTCAGATTCCTGAGTGTGGGTGTGCTGACTATTTTCTAGATAATGACTGATAACCCATTGTTGCTGTATCAACACCTCTCAAAGTAGTTTAGCCTCAAAGGCCAGGTAGTCAAGAAAAAGACAGCTGTGGTGTGGCAAGAAGTTCTTTCCAAATGTGTAACAAGTTCTAATTTGATTCCTACACAAGCTCTCAAGGGAATGCTGGGAATGAGGGAGGAATTCCTCATGTCGTCCCCTCCATTTCTTAAAATTGGACTCTTAGCAAAATGCTAGTGAATTCTAAGATGATTTCACAACTCAAACCCATGTTTACTTGAGAGGTTGCAAATTCTTTGCAGCAGGTTATGAGCAGAAAATATTTGTCTGAAGAAAAAACTTGGAGACCAACAATGTATCATTAGAAAACAGAAAATGTCATTTTTTTTTTTTTAATTGGGGAAGATGGATGTGAAGTGGAAGATTCCATTCTCCTCTTAATTATGTGGCTGGGTCTTCCTGGACTCTTCGTCTAATCTACATAGATACAAAAATTACACAGCAATCTGGAAGCTTTAAAAAAAAATGAAAGAAAGAAAAGAAAAGAAAAAATGGCAGTAATTAAATGACAAAAAACTATATTCAAATAAAATTAAGGGTTTGACTTAAAGCCATGGGGGGCATCTCCTTTTGTTTCTTCCTATGTAGCATTTAAAGGAGAATGAAACAAAAAGAGCATTCTGGAAGTGTCTGAGTACTGACTGGTAACTCCAGCCTGAGGAAGGGTTTGCTGGCCAAATGTACTCTGTGTATCCCGCAGACCATGTTACTACCTTTGGTTTCAGCACTGTATTCATGGAAAATTCCTAGAGACCCAAAAACTGGAAAGAAAGAAGGAACTCAGAGTTCAGTTGTCTGATTTATTCCTTATACCAAGAAGATAAAAAAATCTTAACTAAATTGAAGTTATTGTTTGTAGTATGAATGATAGGCACACCAAGATCCCAAACCTGTCATTTACAAAGTGAATTCTGCCACCTGTCATAAAGACAAAGCATACTCTAGTGGATAATACCATCAAAGGAGAATTTTAATATAATTAGTGTGAAATAGAAGAGAAAAAATGTGGTTGAAATAGTTTCCCCATGAAACACCGGAAGTACTCATCCCCACCATGTGTAAGTGCCCAGTCAAGCAAAGTTGGCCCAGAGCAGAGCTTGCCACAATTCTAAAGCACCTTCTGGTGGGGACCCATAGGAAAGGGGCAGAAAGGGTGGGACAGTATGGAAGAAAAGGAGCAGAATCAAAGTACAATTCGAGATAAAAGGTGCCTTTGCCAGCCTCCTTGAGGATCTCTCATCCTTGTCTCTCTCAAGAGTCTCCTTCCATGCCCCCCAAGTCCCTGGTACAAGTCCAAGGCAGAAGCATCAGAGTTGTTCCTCACATGTCTCTCTGCTCCACATGCCATCTCCATGTTTTCTTCCCATTCTTTCTCTCCTAAGTCCTTCTTCCAGTCTTTCCTGGAAGAAACTTCTTGCTGCTCAGCTAACCTTGGGTAGGACAAGGAACCTCTGGCCTCACCTTTATGGGGGTTGTGCTGCTCCATTATGATAGTAATGACTAAAAAAAAAAAGCTATTTCAGACATGCTAAAAAGCACCCATGTTTATATATGTATATATAAAGATTTTGCTATTATTGCTTCATTTTTAAATCTATAAAAATCTTTTGGGTTGAGTTGAAGCGTCCAACACAGCCTTCAATTTTTCCATCCTTCCCACCCTTTCCAGTGGTAACCGCAATGCTGACACTGATGTCTACCTTATCTGTTTCTCTCAATGTTTTGCCTCCATAGGCAGGTCTCAAAAAATAGTACATATATGACTAATATTTTGTGGGTTTTTAAACTCTAGATAAATTATATTATAATTTATAGTAGATATTTGTTGCTTACAATATATTATAACTGTATTATTATCATATTTTCAAGAACTATGCATGTTCATACATGTATCCCCAGATTATTCATTTTCAGTGCCATGTGTTATTCCACTATGAATATATGATTCTTTATTCTCCATTTCCTACTGATATATATTTAGACATTCAACATTTATTTCTTCCATTCAAGCAGTATTATGATGGGCATCTTTGTGAACACACTTTGGGTATACACCCATGAGATTCTCTAGGACATACATATGGGAAAGTACATTGGACTGTGTCATGTACCATCACCTTCCCCACCCAAGGACACATTTTCCAATGTGATTGAACATTCTACAGTCTTACCAGTAAGACCTGAGGACATCCATTTCTACTCTGTCCCACCCCCCATCTTTGTCAGTATTTTATTTCATCAAACTTTCAAATGTTTGCTAATATGATAGTGTTGGGGTTGTTTGTTGTTGTTGTTTGTTTTACATTTCCCTGTTTACTAGTAAGATTGAGTTTCCTCCCAAATGCTTAAGAACTCTTTCAGTTTCAGTTTTTCATAGACTGTTCATCTTTTGATGCACTGTTGGATTGTTTGCCTTTTTTCCAACTGATTTACATGGCTCTTTTAGCTCAGCTCTCGTTTACTGGCAGTGATATATGGTCTTGATAGAAGTGACAGGTCCTCTATGCTAAGCAGTGTCTCATATGCTTGTCACAAGTGACACGTGATTCCAGGGTTGATGAGAATTTGTTACGAGGAAAAAGCAAACCTTGTGAGAGATATGAAAGTGAACTCAATAGTAGAACACCACACATAGTCCTTGACTGTTGGGCTTGAATTATTCAGGAGAAAATTCCCAGGAAACAACCCAAGCAGAGAATTAAGAATCTGTTGGAGAATGAGTCAAATCTCAAACCTGAAGCCTACAATTTTATAATAGCATCAAAAGCAGAGGAGTTTCTAAGAAAATGTGCTTAGTGGTACAGAGGAAGACTCCCTCGTAGCATGGCCTACAATGACTGTCAGGACCTATAAAGGACGACTCCTAATTCCTGTCATATAAAAGCATGCCCATATAAAAGCATGCCAGGATGAGTGTGATCAGTGAGGAGAGAATGAAGCAGAACTCAAGAAGGAAACCCTCACTGTCAGTTGCTATTTCCCTCAGGAGAGTCTCTAAGGCCAGTGAGAGAGGCCAATGACTTCCTGCCGCTGCAGAACATGATAACCAAGGTGGGTAGGAAACTGGAGCTCAGATCTGTCACCAGATTGTAACTGGATTCTGACGGTTAAGCTTTACTTGATTCTGACTTCAAGCCATAACCAGCAAATAGCAAAAACAGATGATCTGTTTTCTACTTCTTTGCTTTCCTTCCTGTCCACCTAGAACTATCAGGGTAGCAAATGACCCTCTCAAAGAGAGTGATAACAGCTGAAATTCAGTTAAATGTTCTCCCAAATCAAATCTCTCTTAGGTTTGTACCTTTTTCAGGTCTAAATTATTTGACCATTCACTTGGTCTAAATTCACTTGGGTATAAACGCTGTCTCATAAATCAACCAAATCAGGAAGCTGGCTACCCCCAGTGTCTTGGGCACAATGAGCTAACATTAGGGAAGGAATTACAAAGCACTCCTGCCCTCACTACTTGATCCAGATGGAGCCTTTTCTTATAAAGTTCAATTTCCATCTTTGTTGTTGTTTGTCTTCTTGCTAATACATGTGAGAGTCGTTGTTTTCTTCTAGTGCAGGCTGCAGAGCAGGGAAACATAATGTACAGCAGACTGGAAAGGCTTACTGTAAGCATTTAAGTTGTATGCTAATACCTAAGTAAACAAATGGGTCCCACAGTATTGAGCAACTCTAAAGATTTCTCTCCTTTTGTTCTGTATCATTCAGCAAAGTCTGAATTCTTTAACTTCCTCCTTCAACCGACCCATCAGAACTAGTTCTGCATGTCCTCAAAGCAGACTTGGAAAACAAACAAAGACACATCAGAAAATTCCCATATTTCTTTTTGGCAGTATCAAATGGCTATTATCTTAAGAGCCAAGTAATGTTGCCAAAGACTATTTAAAAAAAAAAAATCAACAAATAAGGAAGAGTCAAAGACTGCCAAGGAATGAATTAGCATGTGAGAGGATGTCTCCTACTCTTCCAGTATTTAGGAATAAGAGACAAAAGTCTTGAGTTAACATGAAATTTTAAGCAAAGCAAATGCCTAGCTCACTCTTGACATTCATCTTTACAAATCCATTAAAAGTTTTTTCATAAGAGTAGATTATTGGGTTTCCAGAAATGAACTGACAGTCATCCCTAGGTAAATTTCTTTTCTAAGAGTATCGTGTATACAGTGTCTGGAATTTCTCCTTTATTGCAATTGCACAGGGTATATTCTAAATGCTAGTGGACTCAGGCAATAACTCAGTGTAAATTTGCTACATTCATTTTTATAAAGAACCTAACTTCTTCCTACATTTCCAATTCACTTGTGCATATAAGAAGAAAAGTGTTTTAAATTATTTTTCACTAGAATCCCCAAATCTTATTCCTGATCATATGCAAAATAAAGTGTGTTTGAAATTAACTTTTACCTATAATTCTCAAATCTTGTTCCCAATCCCAGATCACTTAGTGTGCTTAAAAATATTTCTCTTCAAAAATGCACTCATAACTTTTTCCAACTTTTTTTAAAGAAACATTTTCATCTCAGGTAAAACATACTGAAGATATGAAGGAGGAGGAGGACTCGTCCATCTCTGGGTTGGAGGGAAAAGAGGGCTGGATTGGCGGGTGTGCACAAGAAAAGTCCCCCTGCCTTGCCCAGGCCTTCCCCAGCCTGACTGCTCATGTGAATCACCTGGGAAACTATAAAACATGAGTAATGGTCAGGTTCCACCTCATAGTAATCAAATAAAGATCTCAAAATGATATCCCTACATCAGCAGCATAAGTGCTCGTGGAACATGTGAGAATTTCAAACTCTCAACTCACCCCAGACCTGCTGAATCGAACTCTGAGGAAGGAACCCAGCAATCTACCTTTTACTGAACCTTGCTGGAGGTTCTGATCACATTCTAGTTCTCCTGATGTGGAGATTTTTAAAATGATATCCAAGAACAGGGTTAAGAACCTTTCCATCTTCCTTTTTTATTGATTTATTTCTGTTTGAAAAAAAGAAGTAAGAACTGGAAAAACTTCAGTTAAGAAAAGACCAACTGTTGATGTTTCTGGTCCTTTAGAGCAGTCAAGGTATAACAGCGGAATCCTGTTAAAAAGGGGAGGCTTTTGCCCCACCTAATGAGAGGTCGAATTGAGTGACCAGGTACAATTATGGAGACATGGAAGCAGAGAGCCCAAAGAACAGAGAGACATATGAAGGAGGAGCTCATTTCTTAGTTTTGGACTTGGCCCCAGAGACTTTGGGGACATGGAAGATACAGAGTTGGCACTGGGTACATGAGACACATGGGATCGAGACACAGACACCGGAAAGAGACCTGTGGAGTGACTTAAAGTGACAATCTTTATCTTGATTTGTGCTTTAATTTAGCTCTTTTCATCCCAGACTTGCCTGACCCTTTCCTTTGGTTCCCCACTAGAAGGTACCTTAGACTTGTGGCAAGCTTTTTAAGCCTCAGCAGTCACACTTAGTGCCAAGCCTATTTGGCTGGACCTTTACCCATTCAGAGATGGGTAACTTTCAGTGCTTCATTGGGAAACTATGTCTTCCATCTCTTTGCACAATCATTCTCAAGATCTTTCACACCGAGAAGCTTTGTGTTTGTGCACACGGATGGCTGGACCCCTTTAGGGCTTGCAAGTTTGGGCACCCTGGGGTCCTTCTCAGTCTTCGTGCTAATAATAGCTGAGAGAATTCTGTTTTCCATGTGGCTCTGCAGAAATAAAACAGCCTCATCTCTGGGGACTCAATCTGCAGCACCTACTCATAGACAGAAATGAAACCTCAGCTCAGAGCACCAAGAACTGCTTCAAAATCCTGAAAGAAATGAAGAGATACATCATTTTATTGGTCACTGTACTAGTAATCTTTACTTTCTTCATACTGATAGTGGTTAAAATCTCAAGACTCTTTTGATTTGCAAGAGATCTGAGTGACTTTCTGGTTGCTATCTCCATAGTAAAATCTTAGATCCAGTACTCTTTGAGCTTGGAGTCATATTGCTATGGAATCTTGCAGCTTTAAATAGGAAAAACTGACCCTGAAGGCTCTTTGCCTCAACTGTTTTTTCCAGTTTTCACCCTTTTGCCATCCTTTCTGTTAACCCTTACATACACCAGGCTTCCCCTGTAAGGACAAACTTTTGCTTGTGTATAAGACAACTGGTGACTCTTCTCAGTCACACGCCTCTTTTTCAAATCCACTGGGCCAGATAATGTTTTTGACATCCTTACGCTGGTCAGTTGTAAAAGAGTAATATGGAGTGCATAGGATATAACAAGATTTGAAGCAGAAAGTATTGCTGTTCAGACTAGAATAGGGCTGATAGATTGCTTTATGATGGTTAAGGTTCGGCTCAAATAAATTAAGAACAAAATCTGTGGACTTTTGGAGGCTTTTGCATTTCACACTGCATACAGGATTGGAGATAGCGTCCTATTTTTGAAACAAGAGGCAGATGGACACCAGCAGGATCAAAAAGTCCCAGAATCTTGAAACAAGACTAAAACATCTTGATTATATAAAGTTTAGATGTTGACATTTAACAGCATACATAATTTATATGTTCAGACATACAAATCAATATGAATAGCTTTGAATGTTAGTGCCTAGATCTGTGATTAAAGTAGTCAGGTGTGAAACCTACTTCTCTCTGAGATGACAGTCTGGAGCCAGCCCAGTACCCCTTCAAGAGGGAGCTGGGATGATAACTATGTGAAAATGAACCAAAGCTGGACTGCTCACTCCTTAACTGTGCTTCACCCTGTTGGACCAAGTCATAAACATTCCATAAAGAAGTGAATATTTTTATGATATCACAGTGGAGAAGACTTTTCAGACAAATTGTAAACAGTAAGAGACATAAGAGATAAGACTTGCTAACATTTTCATAAATATAAAAATATTTTGATGTGGAAATCACTTTAAAAGACTCAAAAGTGGCAAGAAATATTTGTAACACATGCTGGATAAACATGCCTAAAAATGTGCTTTTACAAACAAACACAAGAAAGACCAGCTTAGCCCCAAAACATCACAAATGTGCTTGAAACATCAAGTAATTCTCAACCTCATAGTTTCTTTTTTTTATTTTTGTATTTTGTACAATACATGATTGCATAATTGTTGATCGCCATAGGATTACTCCACCCCACCACACTCCCTCTGGTCTCATTGCCTCCTTTCTTTTTGTTGTTTGTCCATGTTTAGCCCTTTAGTCTTTTTGGTCGTCTTTTTTCCTTTTTTTCCCTCAATATCTTCATTGGCCATTCCGAGTGCCTTTGGCTTCCACCCCTGTTTCTTGTTTCCTGGTGGCTGCTCTTTCTATTGTTTTCTGCCTCTTTTTGCTGTTTCATCCCATTATGTTTCAGGTCTTTAGCTTTGGGGACCCGATCCCCAGTCTTGTGTTTTGGTAGAGCTGCTCCTCCATGGGGACAATCTTTGGCTGATGGTGGGTCTCCAAGTCTTCTTTGCTGTTAGGTCACTGCCTTTTTTTTTTTTTTTTTTTTTTGAGACTAGGTCTTGCTATTTTTGCCTATGGAACCCCAGGCTCAAGTTGCCCAGGGTACCACGGACTTAAGTGATCTCCAGCCTCAGCTTCCCAGGTAGCTGGGATTACAGGTGTACGCCACCATACCCAGCTATATTTTCTTGGAACTAGGTCTCGCTACGGGCCCCAGGAGGGACTCGATCCATGATCCCCAGCTGCTTCAAAGGCTGAAGCTTACAGGCACGAACCACCGTGCCTGGCTACCACCGTCATTCTGCAGGCATCCGTCCTTTGGCAGCGAGGAGTGTGCTGTTCTTTGGTGACTGCATCTCTGTGCCAGGTTTATAGTCTAGCTCCCCAGTGATTGGTATGCAACACTCTTTCTCATATTTGTTCTCATAGTTTGTTGCTCTGTGAATTTGCCTTGCTCTTTTTGAGTCCTGCCTTAGAGGCATTTGTTTTTAAAATCTTTCTTGGTGTTCCTTGTCTCTTCTGTTTCTTTGGTTGAAGTTTTGTCTGGATGTACTTATTGCTGGTGTGGGCAGCTTGGCAGAGTGGAGGCTAACCCTGAGGGGTCTGTGACGAATCACGCCCCACAAGCCCCCCCCCCCTCCCCGCACACTGCTTTCTGCTTTTCAGCATGCCTCAGGTGTGTGGTGCCCTGGAAGCAACCCCCGGCCACTTCCCCTCCCCACCGCACGGGGAGGGGCGAGGACAGGTTGCGCAGCCGGTGCGGTGGTGGCCAATGTCCGAGCTACCATGCAGCCCTCCAGAGGCAGAGGAAGTGGGGGCGGGGAACAGCTGAGCTCTCGCTCCGTGTGGTGCCTGTGCAACCGACTGCCCTGGCTGATCCCCCTCAACCTCATAGTTTCACATAGTAAAATACGTGAAGAGCAAGCAACTATCAGATTAGCAAGGATGTATAGTTTGGTAACTCCATTCTTAGGTGTTTATCCTATAATTATCCTCACACAGATGCATGGTGTATACATGAGGAGTTTCACTGCCATTTTATTTCCAATAGATTAAGAATTGGAAACAGCCTAACTACCTTTCAGTAGAAGATTGGGTAAATAAATAAAATGCTTCCACTGGCCAAAGTGCTCTGTAGATGTTAAAATGCATGAGATAAATCTCTTTGTGTTGACATGGAAAAGTGCTGTGTCTGAACCAGGGAACAAAGCATGATGATGTCTATGAGAGTGTTGGTTTAAGCATGGAAATGCCTGAGGTAATACATAATGCACTTCAAACCAGTGTTAGCCCTGGTGAAGACAAACACAGTGGGAGTGTTTTATGCAATTTCCTGTATTGTTTGATTTAGCAACAAGAAACATGAATTGATTCAACAACACTTTTGAAAACTTAAAATCTGTTAAATGTTCTTGCAAGTTAAAGACAGCTTTGTATCAGTTTGATTTGGTAGACTCTTAGCTGTTATCAAATGAGATGGTTTGGAAGGGTTCAGATACTGTCCTTTGCAAAAGAAGCCTAATCATCCATTTGCAAGAATGCAGTATATGTTTTGCTAAGAACTTGAGGTACCAAGTTTGAACCTGTCTGCAAAGGGATCCCAGACTAAGAACCTTGGTCTCTCCCAAAGGAACATGCTATTCAAATTTTCTTTTTCTTTTTTTTTTTTTTCTGAGACTAGGTCTCGCTATTTTTGCCTGTGGAACTGCTGGCTCACATTGCCCGGGGTATCACAGACTCAAGCAATCCCCAGCTTCAGCTTCCCAGGTAACTGGGATTACAGGCGTGCACCACCACGCCCAGCTATTTATTCAAATTTTCTTGACCTGAAAATATTCTTCCTTTCTCTCTAACACATTCTGTTATCCAGAGTATGAGGAGACAGAGGGAAGCCATGGGCTCTAAATTTTGTCTGATTGTCCAAAAAGCTCAGTGTAAGTCCCGTCCTAGGGGATGCCGGAAACTGCACCCCAGGCTCTTAGTATGCACATGTTGTGTGGATTCTAGTTCTAGTCAGGCCACAATCTCCGGGCCTTCACTGGGAAGCTTTTGCCAGCTGACTCAGGACATGATGAGTAAGTCTGAAGTCAAAATTGGGATTACCAGAGAAAAGAAGAGTAGGTGCCAACTCGAGACCCTGTTCAGATTTATTCCCAATGGTGTAGGAAGAAAAGAGCTGATACAGCGCTCCTAGTTCCAGGCTGTCCTCCCACAGCCCGACATATTTGCTACAGACACATTTCCCCTTAGCCAAGGCTTCAGGCTATAGAGAGCAGGGTTGTTGCTGTAATGAAACCTGAGTAGGGGTCCTAGTCCCTGGAAAGAAGCAGTCCTGTCCCTATCCTGCTAGTGTGGCCCAGGGTCAAGTAGCTAGAGGTCTAGGGTACAAAGTTAGGGTCTGAGGATTTTCCTCTTAGGTCACATCTTTTTCTCCCCAGCCTACTTTGTGACCCATTTTAAGCTCTAGCATGTCAGTCAGGTTTCTATTAGGAGCAAGTTACACTATTCACAAAATAATTGATGAATCTAAAGAGAATCTACTGTAAAAATAAAAAGACATTAGCCTTTTGTATCACTGTGATTTGCTTCTCTGACTCCCTAGCAATCCATCTGATTTACAATGACGTCTTCATGACTCCAAATTTAGAATATTTATTTGGGAAGGTCGCTTCTGTCTTTTAACAGTGACCCCCTGACAAGGCACAGAGAAGTGTTTGGGGTTTGCTAATCCAACAGTCATTTCTGAGATCCATACAAATGAAAAACATACCAATAAGACACGAAACCCTTAATTACTCTAATGTATGTACGGAGGCGCTCCTTACGGCCCCTCCCTCCCTCTCTGCCTCCACCCCAACCTTTCTTAACTCCTCTGGGCACCAGCCAGGAGCTGAAGCATCCAGCCCATGGCAGCTCACTTAAACGGCTGCAGGAAATTTGTTTTACAAGGCTGGTTTTAACCGAACTACCTGCTGTGCGGCACATTGCTACTGTTTGTGAAATGAATGATGGGAAAAGGCAAGTCTGTGATTTCATTTGTTCAGACCGATTACTCACACGTTGCACACGGTATCATTTGCTTGTCACTTAATGACTGACCAGCCTGCCTGAATCATTAGTGCTGCAGTGCAGTGAAAGGAAGACCTCAGCATAATGAGGAGCTGAAGGAAGTGGAGTGCTGTTTTACCTAAAAGAAATGGTGTGCAGAAATCCAGCACAGCTGCAGGTGTTCCGATGACAATGTGGGAAGCAGTTAGCTTCCAATTTAGCAGAAAATTAAGAGCGAAAAAACTGTTATTTGTGAGAGAAGATACTCATGGCAGGCAATCATCCTCGCTCTGCATCCACAAGATGAGCATTCAGCTGTCTTTGTCGTGACTTAAAACAATTGGTATCTAGGGCTGCATTCAACACCAGATTGGTGCTTATTATCTGCAGTTTATTCTTTCTTGGGATATTTTGTTTTTTTTCCCCCCCTATTTTATGGTTAATTTGCTTGCTTGAATGTAAAGCCATTTAAACTGAAAAATCTGGATCGTGGCTGATCATTGTGCCAGGGCTCTGAGCTGTGTGATACAAGATAATTGCCAATTTTCAAATTCATAATCCATTTTGTTTCTCTCACCACCCCCTCCCCCTTGTCCCTTCCGCTGGCTTCTCTGCCCTGTCCTTCAGCATGATCTTCAGAACCAGCAATAGAGAGGTGGTGGAGGGATAGAGATTCCTTCAGTCAAGACCTCAAGCTTCCAAATCTCATCCTGGGGGAAACTAATGTGGGAAACTACATGAGGCAAACCTGCGCACTTCCTGGAAAGCTGTCTCCTGACTGAACAATGCTCTCCCATGGCAAGCTCTCATTCCCTTTGCACCCAAAGCTCCCAGCCCTAATAGTGGGACAATAAAGAGATACTTACTTCACTGAAGGGTTTGTGGCTTGAGACAGGCAAGAAAGCACTGGCATTTACTAATACAACTGCTGGCTTACCCTTCAGCGATGGTTCCACTATGTAGATCTACAGCATAGAAAAGCCCCCTCTCAACCTTCTGTGTCCATTGAAGTGATGCCCCTAATCTCTCACCACTGGTAACCTTTTCTATTTTAGTCTAGCCTATTGAACTCACTCCAGATTGTATGATTCTTTCTTATTTCATTTTTCTCTATTTTCCTGATAGAAGAGTGTCATCATTGTTCAGTCATTTCTATCAAGTTATTCCTGAGCAGTAAAGTTTCCCATAGGAAGGGCAGCATGTTCCTATTTTTCTATCTGAACCTGAACTCAGGGCAGTGGCAGTGTCCTATGACAACTACTCAATGGACTTTGGGTGACAGCAGTAAAGTGTTTAACCGACCAGGGAGCTGTGAGCAATCATCCTGTTGCCTCAGCTGAACAGAACAGACAGAGGTTCTTTCTGATGAAAATAATGTACATTTCAGTGACATTTTTTACTTTAAATGGTCAGACCTTTTCTCCTAGAAAGCAAGAGAGTGACACCTTGTCACTTTGCTTCTACTTTCTTATGACAGTGCATTTATTGTCTGTTTATTCATATTCATTTATGATTTCTTATTAAATATGGACCTACCTGCTGTTAACACCAGTTTTAAAATTGTAACATATTGTTCCCCCATTTTGCAGTAATTTTCACTAGCATTGGTATTGCTTTCCATGTGCATTTGTGTAAATCTGCAGAAGGAAATGCCCAAGAAAGACCATAGAAGGCACAAAGACCAATCTCAAACCAAAAGAGGTATGGTAGCAGATGGAGGAGAAAAACTACCAGAGAGGAGAAAAGATTTTCTGCCCTTAAATTCTAGTTGGTATTTATATTTCACTATGCTGTCTTTCTGCTTTCACCTTCCTCCCCATCCCAGATACTCAAATTCATTTTACACCATAGTTGTGGTGATTTTTCAAAAATTCATGGCAGGGCAACTTCTCCAATTTCTGCACAGTCCTCCGTGGTATAACTTCGGTTTCTAAGCTCTTCCCATCCCATGTGTGGATTTTCATTTTACTATTTTCCCCTGTAGACCGGCTTTTGTCACCAGCTGGCCTGAGAAAACACTCAGTCATGCTCTATTTTTGTGTCTACTAATAGTCACTCCGTCTTCTGTTCTGCCAATTTGGTGCATAATATTTTCATTTCCCCTATATTCATTTCCAATACTCCTGTCAGCTTTCAGCATCCACTTCATTAAGCTTCTCCTAGGGTTTAACAGCAATCAGCAATGAAGTATCCTTTGTGAGGCAGAGGGAGAATTGATCTTGTTTTCTCACCACACTTGTGAACCTGCCAAAGCTGGAGGATTTACTGCATGTCACACAGACTGCCTGGAGGACGCTCTGTGTCCCCATTTGTCATGTGGCTTCCATTGCTCACCAGGCACAAGAGCTTGTAAACTTATTTCTGAAAATGTGAAAGGATTATCCTCGCTCATAAAATGCAAAATTTGCTTAACTGCCTTAGAAGATTAAAGACCACTCCACTTGTTTTTCAAGAGTGGCTTATTTGAATTACAGAGTAAGATTGCCTTGGTGGTGGGGGACAAAGGGAGACCCTGGCAAGCTGGTCATCCTCTCTTAGGGGAAAGCCAGCCTAGAAGCAACATCAGGGGCACATAAAGGAAGCTCTAATGTTGTCCTAGGTGCTATTATGTCTGGGAAAACAAAGTGGGTAAAGGCATCTCTTTCTTTGTAAAGGAAGGAGTCTTGGTCTAATCTGCCTGATTTTCTAAAAGTACAAAGAAACTTCAATGCAAAAGAACATCTGAAAAGAATCAAACTTTTCTAGTTCTCTAGTTCACTTTTATTAAACTCCTAGGGGATTATAGATTCTAAATTGAAATATAGGCCAGGGATAGGCTCTCCATATTCAGTACCCACTTCCTAAATATACATGTGAAAGGTTTCTTGTTTTTCATTGTTTACTGAACTCCATGGTCAACTTCTTTTTATGCCCAGCTTGGATATAAACCAACTCCTCCAAACTAAGTTGTAACATTTTTGATTGATTCTAGCTATAACTGTGTTTTTGTAAAACCATTACCCAACTGAAAACAAAATCACCTCTGGTTTCTTATTAAATCTAGATCCTTTACAGAACACATACCAGTGAGAGATAAAGGCCCTCTTTTTTTTTTTTTTTTTTCCCCTTTTGAGACTAGGTCTCACTGGTTTTTTTTTTTTTTTGAGACTAAGTCTCGCTATTTTTGCCCATGGAACCACAAGCTCACGTTGCCCGGGGTACCACAGGCTCAAGCAATTCCCAGCCTCAGCTTCCCACGTAGCTGGGATTACAGGCGTGTGCCACCACACCCAGCTGTATTTTTTTGGACCTAGGTCTCGCTACAGGCCCAGGCGGGACTCAAACCATAATCCCTGGCCGCTTCACAGGCTGAAGCTTACAGGCACAAGCCACCGTGCCCGGCCCAGGTCTCACTATTTTTGCCCGTGGAACCGCAGGCTCACATTGCCCAGAGTACTGTTGCGGTTGGAATCTTCTTAGGCTCACACAAGACGCAAGACCACAGGAGATGCAAGAGCAAAAAGCCTTTTTAATTGTCAGCTCGAGCTGAGGTCCGACCCTAGAGTTACTGACACAGCAGTAATCTCTTGGAGGGAAGGATCCCGTCTCTATAGCAAGAGACTTATATACATTTTTGACAGTGCTGGGTAACCTCCCACAAAGATTTTTTTTTTTTTTACATAGTTACTTCCTCAATGATTCCAGCATGGTAAGACTTGTGACAAAACCTCAGATAACCTATCTTGGTTTAGGGCAGTTACATATTTTTTAAGCACTACTCTTTACTCAACATAAGACCTCAGATAACCATCTTGGTTTGGAGCAGTTACATATTTCTTTTTACTCAACAGTATCACAGGCTCAAGCGATCCCCAGCCTCAGCTTCTCAGGTAGCTAGGATTACAGGTGTGCACCACTACACCCAGCTTTTTTTTGGGATTAGGTCTCACTATTTTGCCCCCAGTGGGACTCGAACCGCGATCCCTAGCCCCAGTCACTTCATAGGCTGAAGCTTACAGGCACGTGCCACCGTGCCCAGCTGATATAAAGGACCTCTTGAGAGAGGGGAGGAAAATCCCCTGAAGATGTATCTCAGGGTTGGTCTGAAGTTATTTACTTATCTCTCCCGCGGGTTCCTTGGTGAAAGTGACCATGTCTAATTAGAATTTATATCCCAAGGTTCTCAGTTGGTGGTTGCTACACAGTAGTGTTGGGAGGCAGGCAAACACCACCCCCCTCCCTTCTGGAATTCTTTTCATATTGGACAAGCAAACTAATTGACATCAGACAGATTTATATGAGAAAAGATGAAATTTAATTGCATAGGTGTGGAAACCTTACATGGCTGTAAATTCTAAAGTAAACGGGACCTACTGGAGTTTTAAGGGCCTCTGTTGACTTTGGTTCCACATGCCAAGATAACACATATGAGAGAAAACTTGCTCTGGACATTTTGGAAAAAAAATCTATCTGAACATTTACTTGGAGCCGGATCCTATAGTAGGTTCTCATTTCATGTGTATCTGAAATATGTGGGTAAGGAGTGTAGTCAGTATTCACTTATTTTTTCTTTGCTTTCAGTGGATAATCTCAAATCTGATTACTCAAAGGAAATTTATACATTTATTATAGGATAGATATTTCTGGTGGGAATTACTTGTTGAGGATGTATGAAAATATGGACTTCAAGATTTATGAAAGAGAGATTTAAAAAGGATTTTCTGGTGTAGTCTCTGGATAAAATGAATGCTAGATTAGAAGTGAAAGAAGAAAACAAGGATTGTTATGCAAGCAGAGAAATGAGAGGGGAGAGGAGGAGACTGATGTTAGCATCTGTAAGACAAGCACTTGAGTACCAGGGTACAAAATGAAATCGGGTGGCAAAACAAAAAAAATGGGTGCTTAACCAAACTTACAAAAGGGGGGCAGCTGGCCTTTTAAAGCCAGCCACATACCAGGTTCTTCCCAGCCCACGCATGCAGTAGCAAGACCACATAAACTTCGAGAGGCAAAAACAAATTTACTTATTAAAAGACAAATTAGATAAGAGTTACTGCGAGTACAAAGGAACCCCTTTGGTAATCTTACCCACCAGTTCAGTCTCTAGTCCAAAACTGCACATGACTGCTTAGCCATGTGTGTCCACAAAATGGCGGCTGCCTCACCATAAGCCAAATAAAGGAGTTAAGATGAGCTACCACTTCTTCTTCAAAGACACAGCTCCACTCACTGCATATCAGAAGAAGCCAAGATGGCATCGTCAATCCTTCTCTGAAAACAGGAGATTCAAATCAAACAAGGAAAACCAGGATGGTGTAATCAATTCTTCTCCAAAAGACACAGCTCTTGAATTCTTTCAGCTCTGACTCCAAAGTGGCCCAGCATCAGCAAAACTCACTCAATACAGCAACACAGCTAGCGCTTCAGACATCTCACATTGAAAATGGCAACATAGCAAACTCTCTTTAGTTCTCCAGAAGACTTCCAAGCTTCACAGTTTCAAAATTAAACCAAGTTTTCAAGTACCACATTTCCAAGACAGCTCACACAGGTCACAAATTTCTCAAGCCTAATTCCCTGGGCTCCTCACTTGTCCAGGCTGGGGATGGAAGCCCACAGCTTGGCATCCTTCCCTGCCCTGCTGCCCCACATGGCAGTGGCAGCTCTGAGGCCTCCAGCCTCCCTGCAGCTTGTCTCTCCTTTTCCATTCTGTTCTCTCTGTTCCTGTTCTCCTTTCTGTTCTCTCCTACTTTTTCTTGTCTCTTTCTCTGTTCCCTCCCTCATCCTTCAATTTTTTCTTCTTCAGAGAAGTTTAACTTCCCTTCTCCAAGTCTCTACCCACCAATGAACAATAGCTGCTATTTCAATGCATCAACACCAGTACTGGGGGCCACAACCCCCTAACAAAACTTGTGAGTTAAGGTAAAGTTTCCTATTTGCCTCTTTTTCAATTTCCTATTTTTACTCACTAGGTAAAATGTGCCCTTAAGCTACTACAGTCCTCTGTCTTAGGAAGAGCTACAATGCTTTTCACCAGTTTTTTTGTTGTTGTTTTGTTTTGTTTTGTTTATATGAAAAAAATTCGCTTTGGCATGGTGGCTCCTGCCTGTAAGCTTCAGCCTATGAAGCTGCTGGGGCTAGGGATCGCGGTTTGAGTCCCACCTGGGGCCTGTAGCAAGACCTAGTTCCAAAAAAATACAGCTAGATGTGGTGGCGCACGCCTGTAATCCCAGCTACCTGGGAAGCTGAGGCTGGGGATTGCTGAGGCTGTGGTACCCAGGCAACATGAGCCTGCGGTTCCATGGGCAAAAATAGCGAGACCTAGCCTCAAAAAAAAAAAAGAAAGAAAGAAGAAAACATTATTTTAGGGGATTGTTTGTGTAAAAGAGAAAAAGGAGGGCCCTGAGAAAGGGTGAGGGGGATGTCAGACCAAGAGACAAGTCTGACCCAAGTGAATGCAACAAATCCTTGGCAAGCCTCTAGTTCTTAGGAGTGTGCTTGGAGTTTTCAGACTCTTCTGGAAATTACACTTGCCAGCTATTTTTTTCTGTTTTAATTTAAGTGATTTTGGTGTACATACTGTTTATGATTTAAGGAACTAGGTTCCCACCTCTTTGCATATATGTTATCACACCCACCACCAAGGAACCCATAATTCTTTATCATAATCCATTGCTCCCCACTTCTTCCTCAGCCTCAATTCTACAGTTAGATTTCTAGAATTTGTTTTGGTTTAGCTTATCCATTCCTTTGTTTTGTTTCTCTATATTGCCATATGAGTAAAGTTATCCTGTTTGTCTTTCTCCTTCTGACTTATTTCACCTAATATAACCCCCTCCAGTTCTATCCCTGTAGTTGTGAATGTGAATGTCTCCTTTTATATCTGAGTAATATCCCAGTGTTTATATAGAACACAGCTCCTTGATCCAGTTTTCTGTCTTGGGGTACTTAGGCTGTTGATATAACTTGGCTATTTGTAAACAGTGCTGCAATGAACATAGGGCTGTATATATCCCTTCAAATTAGAGTTTTTGCATTCTTTGCATAAATACCAAGGAATGGAATTGCTGATTCATATGGTATGATCTATTTTTAATATTCAGAGGCCCCTCTGAATATACTACCATACTATATCTCTATACTATTTCCCAGAGACTGGACAACATTATTTTTTTTTTTTTGAGACTAGGTCTTGCTATTTTTGCCCATGGAACCGCAGGCTCACGTTGCCCAGGGTACCACAGATTCAAGCAATCCCCAGCCTCAGCTTCCCAGGTAGCTGGGATTACAGGTGCACGCCACCAAGCCCAGCTATTTTTTGGGACTAGCTAGGTCTCCTTGTGTTGCCCTGAGCGGATGCCCTGAGCAGGATTCGAACCGTGAGATTCCCTAGCCCCAGCTGCTTCATAGGCTGAAGCTTACAGACACAAGCCACTGGCTGGACAATATTCTTACCAACAATGTAAAAGAGTTCCCTTTCTCCTCACCTCAGCGATATTTGTTTTTTTTCTCTTTTATCCGTGTGTGGGGGGAGGGAGGGAGGGAGGGAAGGGGGGGGAGAGAGAGAGAGAGAGAGAGAGAGAGAGAGAGAGAGAGAGAGAGTGTGTGAACACACGTGCGGGCAGCACCATTCACATACCACTCCTTTCTCAGTGGGGTAAGTGGTGTTAAACATTTTTTTGTTGCCTTTGGCCATCTGTATGTCTTCTTTCAAGAAATGTCTATTTAGTGCTCATGCTTATATTTTGATTGGTTATTTTCTTTCTTTTTGTTGAGCTGTGTGAGTTCTTTGTAGACCTTGGATATTAACCCCTTGTCAGAAGTATGTATGGTATGAGATTATTTTCTCCAGTTTGGTAGAATGTCTTTTCACTTTAATGATAGTACCTTTTGCTATGCAGAGGATTTTTAGCTTAGTGTGGTCTCATTTTAGTTTTGGTTTTGCTTTAATTTACTTTTCATTTTGTTTTCCTTGCCATTGAAGTCAAGTCCCCAAAGAAATCTACAAAGTCATAGTCATGGAGTCTTTTGCCTGTTTTATTTTTTTTTCTGCATATTTGATAATTTCCAAAGTTAAATTTAAGACTTTAGTTCATTTTGAGTTAATCTTTGTGTTTGGTGTGAGAATAATGGTATACTTTCATTTTCTGCACATGGTGTTCCAGTTTTCCCAACAATGATTGTTGAAGAGACTTTATTCTCTCTGGTCTATGTTTTTGGCTCCTTTACTGGGTAATAACTGTCTGTGTAAATGTGGCCTCATTTCTGGGCCTCTTCTATTCCACTGGTCTGTTTATCTGTCTTTATTCCAATGCCTTACTGTTTTTTATTACTGTTAGAGACCAATAAGGAGCAAACTCTGAAGCAACAAATGATACCCTCAATGAACTCCATCCCCCAATGACTCCATGCACAAGACATCTCAGGCTCTGAGCATTCTAACTTAACTCCTGGCATGCCATGGACCAGACCTGTTGAATGGGTGACTCCTGGGAGATAGTGGCAGGTTAAGCAGCCATGCTTAATATATAACTGAACATATACATATTCTCAATGATTTTTCCAGTTTCAATTTGCACCCTCGTGTCTCAGCTCAGATAGTATTGATGGCAGGATATGTTGACCAATCTCTCTCCCTCTTTCTCTCATCTCATTACCCTTGTAAATAAACCTCTTTTAAAATTTTCTCTTTGTGTGTCTGCTTTTGGGCCTTATTGCAGGTTCTTCAATGTGAGCACTCATACCCAGGTCACCCTGTTTCCACCTTGGGTTGCCCTATCACATTATGATAGCTGTGTAGTGTGGTTTAAAGGCTGGCAGTGTGAGACCTCCATTCCTCTTCATTTTTGTCAAGAATACTTTAACTCCTCAGGATCTTTTGTGGTTCCCATATGAATTTCAGTAATGCTTGCTCTATTTCCTTAAAGAATTTCATTGAAATTTGATAGAGATTGCATCAAGCGATTCATCAGTTCTCTAAGGCAGAGCAACAAAGAAATTCTGTCATCATGGAAATTAAACAGTGTAATTTAGGAAAAGCAACTGAGAATATGGACACAGAAAGCTGTTCTATGTAATAAAAACAAGACCCTCTAAGCTGCCATGTTGACTGTATCTGGCAGATGAGTATTCGTGTTCTTTAGTT
This sequence comes from Uropsilus gracilis, assembly GCA_004024945.1. Taxonomy (NCBI): domain Eukaryota; kingdom Metazoa; phylum Chordata; class Mammalia; order Eulipotyphla; family Talpidae; genus Uropsilus; species Uropsilus gracilis. Next base: position 19,079 of record PVHY01006996.1, on the reverse strand, counting down.
TCCATTTTATGGTACTCAGTTTTTGTTCCATACTCTTCGTGGATTTTTTCCCCTTTAATCTTCTTTGGCCTACTCCTCGCTTAGAGAGCTATATTCTACAGGCCCTGCTCCCCTCAAGTATCATGTTCACACCACACTATGTGGCACTTCTCTGTGTTCTGTCCTTTCTGTCAGTGAACCCCCATCCCATGCTCCACCTTTCACAAGCAATTATGAAATTACCTGACCTTGTTTTCTCTTTTTCCCCTATCATTTAAGCAGCCTGACCAAGTGTTATTGATAATTCACTGTAAAAGTGTTTTGATTTTCCTCCATTTTCACTGACACTACCCCAATCTAGACCTTCAGCGCTTTATACCTAAATTACTGTTTTAGGCTTGATTCTGTTTGTCGCATCACCAGCACCCCTCCCCCACAAATAAATGCACACACCTTTACCATCTCATGCATCTGACATGCAGTTACCAAGTTCATCAGGGAATAGTGCTAGTTTTATAAACTTACCCCCTTTTTAAGAGCTAAAAATAGCCTTCTAGTTGGGAGAACAGCACAGATTTTCTGTAATTTTATTAAATATTATCTCAATAAAAACCTCAAATTACTTTTTGTTTAAACAGTAAGGCCAGGAGTATCATTCTCTATAGTTTATAATGCAGTGAAAAGGCCCCAAGACAACTTACCAACAGGTTCAGAATCACTCCTCTCTTTAGAATTCAAGGATTCAGAATTCTCATTCCACTTATCTGAAGGGTGCTTTTGCTCACACTTAACTCTTCCTGATTCTTTGATATTCCCTCTCAAGTGGAACCTTTTTCTCAGTCATGTAAATAGTTTTAAATGGGAGGAAGTGGAACATAGCTATATTCAGAGATCATAAAAGTCACAAAAAAACTGGTATATGTTCCTTTTCACCTAAGACAGGTTTATTCTAAGACCCAGCTTACCCCAAATTTAGCCAAGTTCTAGATAGCAACATACTTTATAGAAATTCCTTTTATTGTAAATTTATTTCAATCAATAGACTGAGACTGCATTTAAGATTGTTTTAGCTGTCTTCGCCTATAGTTGAGCATTCAAGGCTATTACATGTCTCTGTAAAAGGATAATACATAGTTCTCTTTTGAACTATTGAAAAGCATATTTGAAGCACTTTTAAAGTATGTTTTTTCATAGTTTTGTAGAATGGGGAGGTAGGGGAAACCAAAGGACTCTTATTCAGCCTGTTTTGGATGTTATGCAAAGTTAGTTTGATAGTTGCATTTGGGAGGAAGGACAGTCAAATAGTTGCACATAATAAGGAGAAAAGACTCTGCAACTCCAGATGGTCAAACTTGAAGGAAGGAGTGAGGAAGCAAGTAGCAGATTAGAGAGGAGCTACACAGATGTGGACTATCACCTGGAGTGCCGCAATCAGTGAGAAATGCCTAGTGTGTGGGAAAATGAAAAGCAAATGGAAGGATTTTCAACAACAGAAATGATGGAAGACCCTAAGTGCCCATCAAAGGCATCAATACATTTGGACATATTCATATAATAGAAGGCTTCATAGTGGAGAAAATAAATGAATTACTTATATAACATAGCATGAATCATATAATAGTCTTATGCGAATATTGTAGAGTGAAATATTTGCAAAAGTAGATGTCATGTGATGTAAAGTTTTAAAACATAGAGAACAATGCATTATTAAAATGTCAGTAAATGTATGGGAATAATAAGTACCAAATCAGGATGGTGGTTCCTCTTGGAGCAGAGAGCTGGGTGTCTGAGGAGAGGCACACAAGGACCTCAGTTCTATTTGGAAGCATCATTTCTTTTTTAAATTTAATTTTTTCCTTGATTGCATATATATATACACACACACACACACCTATATGTATAAATAGCACATCATTGTCTACCCTAAGGCCCTCCTACCACCTCATCACCTGCGAACCATCTTCATCTCTTGTGCCCTCCCCCTCCCCCACTTTTTTTTTTTTTGAGTCCAGGTCTCGCTATTTTTACCCATGGAACCACAGGCTCACATTGCCCGGGGTACCAGACTCAAGCAGTCCTCAGTCTCAGCTTCCCAGGTAGCTGGGGTTACAGGCGCGTGCCACCACGTCCAGCTCTTTTTTGGGACTAGGTCTCTCTGTGTTGCCCTGAGCGGGACTCGAACCATGATCCCTAGCTCCAGCCGCTTCATAGGCTGAAGCTTACAGGCACGAGTCACCGTGCCCGGCTCTCCTCCTCCACTTTTACCCCGCTCCCCCTCTCCTGCTCTATGCCTCAGTTCCGTTGGCAATTTTATATTTTTCCTGTTAGTTTGTTTGTCTTCTCTGTAGCCCTTCTCTATAGACCATCCTGTATTTCTCTTTTTCTTTCTGACTTATTTCCGCTAACATGATTCCTTCTAGCTCTAACCATGTTGCTGTGAATGACATATGTTTGTCTTCTTTGATTGATGAATTGGAAAGCATCATTTCTTAAGCTGGAATGTGGATAAATGGTGTCCATTTTATTTTTTAACCTTTTTAAAAATTTACTTTTTAATTTTTTAAATTGCTACATTGGTTAATAATTTTTGGGCTACTTCCCCCTCCCCCAGACGCCCCCTCTGTCCCCTCAGACCCCTCTCTCTTTGTTGTTTATTAAATCTGTGTTAAGTCCATTAGTCTCTTTTTTCCTATGGATCAGTGTCCTTTCACTAGATAAGGGACTCTGTAAATCGCGCTGGTAGGTTTTCAGTCTTATCCTTGCATTGGGCAACCATTTGTGGTCTGGCAATGTTCTCTTGTTGGTTGTCTTTCCATTCCATTTTCTGTGTTGTTTTGCTGCTTCTTTGCCTTATACTTATGGCAACTGGATTAGGGGGCCTTGTCCCCTGTCTTTGTTGTTGAAGTTTTTCCATGGGAACAGGCAACTGTGAATGGCCATTGCAGATTGTCTCGTTTCCCTCCGTTTGCCACTTTGCTGTGACTCTGTGACCCTGACTCTGTGACCTTCCTCACTCACTGAATGGTGAGGGGTACCTGAGGGGTACCTTAGTATATGTGCTGCTGAAACAAGCACACCTTGCCCTCTTAGATGGCGTCTTATAAATAGGATTTGGGCTCATCCAGTTCTGGTGAGCACGTAGGTATGAATTCAAGACAGCTTGTCCCCATAACTGTTTTTCCAGTCCCATATGCACTGGTTTTCTTGATGTTCCATCTCTTACGTCCTTCTCAGATGTGTGGGCTGAACATTCACCTGGTCCTTCACGCATTCTGTGATGGTGTTTATATTATTTGTGCTCTTCTTTTTCCTCCTGAGGACTAATTGGAGCGAGAGTAAAGTGGAAGGGGCGTACTGATCTTTTAACCTTACTTTGTATCTCATAAGCATTTCATTTTCTTAGAATGCATTTTCTTAGAATAAATTTTATTTCTTAGAACTTTTAAGATTTACAGAAAAATTGTGAAGATGCTAAAATTTCCAAATACCTGGAACATACCCAGTTCATTTGTGATTAATATTTCATAATTAGTGTGACACATTTGTAATCCAGTTTATGAGCCCATTATTGGTGTAACATTTTAAACTAAGTTCATACTTTATTGAGATTGGTTTATTTTACACCTAATGCCATTTTCCAGTTCTAGGAAACCATCGAGAATAATGCAATTAATCATCACATCTCCTTAGACTCCTTTTGGCGGTGATTGTTTCTCAGACTTTCGTTTTTTTGGTGATATTGTTAGTTCTGAGAGTGCTGGCTAGGGGTTTTGTAGAATGTCACTCTATTAATATCTGCCTGATTGTCTCATGATTAGTCTAGAGTTAATTGTTTGAGGGAAGAAAGCTCAGTGCCCTTTTTTTTTTTTTTTTTGAGACTACATCTCGCTATTTTTGCCTATGGAACCACAGACTCACATTGCCCAGGGTACCACAGACTCTAGCAATCCCCAGCCTCAGCTTCCCAGGTAGCTGGGCTTACAGGCACGCGCCGCCATACTCAGCTATTTTTTGGGGGACTAGGTCTCACTATGTGCTCCCAGCAGGACTCAGACCGCAATCCCATGATCCCTGGCCCTGGGCACAGCTTCCTAGGCTGCCGCTTACAGACATGAGCCACCATGCCTGGCCTCAGTGCCACTTTTATCACATTATATCAAGAGAACTGATGTTGAACTTTATCACCTGAGATAGTTTTTTTTGGTATCTCTCCACCTTAAAGATGCACTTGTCCCCCCTTTTTATATCATGGAAGGAAATCCTTATATGTAACTCATACTTGTATTGTGTTATGTTCTGTCTCCTTAAGAACAGAGTATCTGCAAAAATATTTTGGAATTCAACATGAGATATTTAGCTTTTCTTCCCATTAATTTACTTGTTCAAAATGTATAGCAATATGAATTTAAGCATATTTGTTCTACACTTTGGGTATAATTCAATACTAATTTTGTTACTGAAACTTTTCTAGCTTTGGCATTGATAGTACAAACCCATGGTTATGTTTAAGTCATTTTATGATACTATAAGATATTCAGACTCACCCTGTGTATTTCCTGCCCAGGTCCTAGAATCCGTCCTTTCTCCAAGGAGTCTTTGTTGCTGCTATACTTAAGAATAGTATCAGAAAACAAGGTTCCAGGTGATGTGTGCTCCTGGGTAGTTGTTTTTAAGCCCTCTCAACAGATAGAGCAAGGAGTATTTGCACATTAATCCTTGTGTAGACACAGCTACAAGTATGTACGTAATCACATGTCTGTATATTTAAGCTACATGTGAGTTCATACAGATATTGCCAACTCTAATCCATTACCATATAGGTCACTCCAGTCTCTTCCCTTTGCTTATCAGTGAATTCTCATTACAACAGTGAGAAACTTTACTCCCACCATAAGACATTTCTAAGCTAGTCTAAAAGTTTAGAGAAGGGAAAAAGCTTTAAGTATATTAAGACTGGATATTAATATTTCTTTTGATAAAATTCAATTCTATTTATCCTAAGCCTACTTAGGGAATTAAAAATGAGAGTAACTGAACTTGCTAAAACAATACTCACTATTGGTGAGTACAGTTTCCATCATTGTCATAGAAGAATATTAACAACAACTTCATTGAAAGGGGCACTACTTAAAAACTTATGATACATCCAATGACTAATATATTCAGTGAGACCAGTTCTACACAATTATATATGATGTCAAAGATAACAATATTTAGTGAGAAAAGCAAGTTGTGCTGTAATATTTTTAAAAGGTAATATAGTCACATGATTTGTTTAAAAAATATATTTACAGGCTAGTTCTTCATGAAACACAAGATACTAGAAAGAGTAGTTACCTGGGGAGGGAACTGGTAGCTGAAGGTCAGAGCAGGAGGAAAATTTTCATGTGGGGAAGAAAAGTTTAAAAGCTTTTGCATATTTTGAATATATTGCTAAAGGTAGGCAGTGCCTTTTAAAAGAAAATATTTTCAATAAGAGAATAAGAGTGTCTAGGCCTGCCAGCAGGCAGCCACAGGGCTTGTCTGCACACCCAGTCCTGACTGGAGCTCCTTTACCAGCGGGGAACCAAGGCAGGGAGAAACTCTGGGTAGACCCCCTGCACCCAGAGAGCCTGGGAGAGGAACCCCGGGAGGGGTTTTAACCCCATTCACCAGCGGATGCTTTCATGGGGCAGCCATCTGCAGCCCAAATGGGCCAACGCATGGTTTAGCCAAGCCCCTATCCCAAGGGGGCTTGGGATTGTGCCTGCCCAGCCATCCGGACCCTGCCCTACCCACACACAGGGAGGTACCTGTGGGTGAGAGTTGGGGGGAGCCCCTTCCATTTCACTCTCACCCCAGCTAATCTTCAGGAGGAGGAAGAACATAAATAGTACAAACCCTATCATAGAATGGGTGAGGGACCAGGTAGAAATTTAGCTCAGTCTGAGTTGGACACAGGAGATGGAATATTGAAAGAACCAGTACTTGGGAGACTGGAGAAACAACTATGGAAACATGACTTTATAAAGAGCACCTATGTGCTTACCAGGTCTGAAAGAGCCGAGACCTCATTTCTGAGATGCCATCTAGGAGAGCAAGTCACCCCTCCCCACACTATGGGAGAGGAAAGCCAAAGAGTGGGGGCATGGGCCCCATAGCAAAACTGCAAACTGAGGCAAAGGAGATGATCTACAACAGCCATTCACAGATGCCTGTATCCACAGAGAAACTTCTTCACTGACACTGACTGGGGGTGAGGCCCCCTAAATCAGACACCAGAACTGTAAGGTAAAGCAGCAAAACAACATAGAGAAGGGATTGGAGAAGACAGCCTATAATGAGAAAATGTGGACAGACCACCAATAACTGTAGATTGGCTGCCCAAAGTGAAATAACACTGAAAACTTACCAGCACGGTTCGCCTGATCCCGAGAACACAGTTCCTCACCCAGTGAAAGAACACTGCCACAGGAAAGAAAGAGACTAATGGACTTAACACAGACTAGCAAACAACAAAGAGAGGGGTTTGAATGAATGGAGGGGGCATAAGAGGGAGGGGGAGGTATTCCAAAAACCATTTACCGAGGTTGTGATTTAAAGAATAAGAATAAATAAAATTTAAAACAAAAAGTGTGTCTAGTAAATAATTTCAAATTGTTAGCTAAAGGTTGCCATCTTGTGAAAACTTCTCACTCTTCCAAGCATGTCAAGCTTTTCACAGGGGCCTTTTGTCAGCCTGGTGTCTTCAGTTTTCTAGCCATGGAGGAAAGCTGTTGAATTACACATCTAGACTGAAGCAATTAGGACAGGGACAATAGTCTCAAGAGACTAATGATGTAAATAGTGATGTAAATAGTTCTTGAAATGAACTAAAACCGCAGAAGGAACACAGCTTCCAGGGATAACCATACAAGTATAAACCTACCTCTCCTCCCTCACTCCCCTCTCTCCCCTACCTCGCCCACCTCCAGTTACAGGTATCTTGAGAAGGGCATTTGAATTCACCCAGCACCTGGGAATAGATAGATGGCTGAGCTCATTTTATCTAGATATTAAGAAGAAGGCTAAAACCATCTGGTAACAGGTTTATATTTCTCTGTGAAAAACATTGAAAACTCTTAGTTTTTCAAGGAAAACTGAGCATAGAAAAAAACAGCAAGGACTGTTATTTATCATATGAACAATAAAGAAGTAAATTAAGCTATGTTTCAAAGTTTTCTTAAAATCCCATACAATGTTTGAGACTAACTCACTAGAATTCTTTCATTTTTTTAGCATGGTGGGTTACTGGGTCACATTAACACAGAGATCTGATGGAAGTCTCACAAAATCTTACAAACCTATTAGATGCCTAAATGAAATATCTATACTTAGATCATTTAAAAAAAATACCTTTGGATATACATCCAAGGCTATGGAAGTTAATAAAAGATACTTATGTGCTACCATTCATTTTCAATAATTGTTGCTAGATTGCTGATTGCTCATAGTATTTTTTATAACTGTCATTCGAAGAAAACTTCATCCAATAACTTCACACATTGAAATGGAACCTAAAGTACACAAAATTACAAATAGTCACATGTTTTGGAATTCCTTCTAAGAGGAAAGGAGAATGTATGATCTTTCCACCCATCTTGTTGGTCTTCCCTGGAACTAATAGCAGTTATGATAACATTATAGGTCAGTATAAGTCCTCAGCTTCAGTCACATCATGCAGATATTAGTCTGTTTGCAAATAGTGTTAGTTATTATCACTACTCTCAGAGTAATAAACAATGCTCTGTGTTGTGTGTAGGATTTTATAACTGTCAGAGGTTTTTATATTTATTGTGGCTGCAGAGAAAAGACAAAAGAAGGCCAGTTGTTTCCATTCTAAGAAATCAGTGTGTCAGAGAGCATGGGGCTTAAGCTTGAGGCAGAGAAAAATAAAAGTAAATTCACTTGTAGTTCAGAAGTGTCTGAACTCATTAAAAGTAAATATAATTTTTGAACTATTACTATTTCCTAACTCAGGCAGGTTTTATGATTTTCCACAATTAACTGAAACATATTTTACAAACTTTTGACAGCAATAAAAATATAAAGGCCTGCAATTTAGGCAGGTAAAAGACAAGCTCTGTAGTAAAACAATTTGACAGGTTTCCTTGCCAACATAGAGAAGGGATTTATAACACAGAAACTGAAAAAAATAATAAATAAGAAGGCAATTTTAGATCCATGGGTATTGTTTCATAGTTTCCCTTTAATTAGAAATAGAATCTCTTCTTTAATGGAGTCATATATCTGATATCTTTTCTGAAAGAGGGGTTTTATAGTATTTTTAACATACTATCAAATGTACTATGAAAATGCAGATACTTAAATTTTTTCTATCCATTGGCTGCAGACATTAGATTATAAAATCAATTGTAACAGCTCAGAATTTGTAGCAGTGCATTTAGTTGTCTTTGTTATCGCTCATTATGAAAATACATGATTTTGGAAATCAATACAAATAAATGTGTCTCCTACAATCTCCAATTTGGTAACAGGTTTTTATACAAAATTATTTTGTTGAATCAAAATGCCTTATCCCTTTCAACAACTTTTTACTCGGGAAGACAATTAAATTCCCTTAATTTTCACTTATCTTTTAAACCATTGTACCGCTTATGTATTACTGCCTCATAACCATCCCCAAGTCTTAGTAACTTAAAATAAAATAATGTGTTTCTATTTCCTATGATTCCATAGTTTGGCTAGGAAATTATTCTGCAGGGCTTATCTTGTTACAGGGTAGTGATGCAGTTAAAAATTGTATTTGTACCAAAATACCCTGGTGGGTGGGGTCTGAGAGAAATACCCCTTGAGAGAAAATGGGAAGCCCAAAAATGGGGGATTTAAGGGAGGAGTGAGAAAGGATAAAAGAAGGAAGAGACAAGAATGGTGGACTGATAGAACAGGCCCATGTGACCTGGCCAGGGAAAGCCCCCTGGAAGAGTGAGCTGGAGGTGGCAAGGAGCCACATGGTGGGAGAATGGTTGGCAGAGACGTAGTCAGTGAGGAATCAGATGCAAGATTGGCAGGCCAGGAGTCACCAGGAGCTGCTGAGGGCAGGCCTGGTGGATTTGGCCAGATACCGCCAAAGGTGGACCTGGTAAAGGAAATGCATGGAGCTGCAGCAAGGTGGCATATTTGGAAAGCTGATTTTGCATCAGCATTTGTTGGGAAAGTTTGATGATTTTCGGAGAATCCACAGCTCAGAACACTGGAGAGAGAAGAAGCAAAGAGAAGATGGAAAAGAAAGACTGGACTTTGTAGGGTGCCTGCCTCAGGTTTGAAAGGGGCATCATCTTGGACATGTGTTTGGGACTTTTGGACTAAATGGTACTTGGGGTAAAATAACTGGCCACTTGTGACATTAAGGACTTTTTGTTTTCCTAGTTAATGTTCCTTGTAAATAAAACACTGTTGTTTAAATTGCTTTGTGATTTTAGCAACTGTGTGAGCACATGGGTGATAAGAATCTGATAAGAAGCTGGGTGGCAGAAACCTCATTTTTAAAATGCTAGGTTTTTCCTGTGACTTGCTGGTTGGAAGCTTCTGCTCTTTTTGACCTGAAATCAACCCCCATCCAGTCAACACCAAGTCCAGGTTTCCCACAGCTCCCCTCTTGTCAGGGACAGGCTTCTCTCCTGCGAGCTACCCTTCTCAGGGACAGATGTAATCAAGACTTCTTTTCAGCAAGCTATCCTCTCATCAGGGACACTCATAACCAAGTCCAGGTTTCCAGAAGCTCACGCTTTTCTTCTCCGCCTAGCCACAGCCACAGCCTGGGCTGGGCACCTATATGGCACCCGCTCCTTCCTCCTTTGCTCTGGTCTGGGCATGTGTGTCTACATGTCACTCTCCCTGCACATGCTTTTATGAGCTCTCTCATCTCTTGATCTTCTCATGCCTGCACTGTCTTCTGATGAAACTTTACTACTCCTTCTACATGCTTCATGGAGTCTCTACCCTGTGGTCTTCCTCCTTAGCTGCATCTTAATAAGAGATGGGGGCCACAGCCACCCAATTCAGCCTTATCACCCCCTTACAATACCTTAGGACACCTTACTAGCATCTTTCAGAAAATCCTAGTAACTAACAGACCTATCAGGACTACTAGTCAGTGTGCTGTCTCCTGGAGTCTTGAAAAAGCACAGATATGTGACTAAAAATAGTTGTCCTGCCCAATTTTATATTGTTGGACACTTTATTAAAGGTATTAAGTGCCAGAATATCAGTAGACACTTAGACATAATAAAATTAAGTGAGGTTAAAAAGCAGAAAATGTAGTCTTCAGTGAAAAATAGATTGTAACGATCTAGAGCTCAGACTACAGAGTCAGATGAGAATGAAACCCTGGCTCCATTTGTTTATGAGCTATGTGATATTAGGCAAATTATTTTTGTGTCTCAGTTTACTCACCTGTAAAATGGGGATATTATTGATCACCCATATCAACTTATGGTAAGAATTAGATTGACATAAAGTACAAAGTGGCTGCATTTGTAAATGCAGTTGTCATCATCACTGATGAAGCGGGGAAGCTCCCTCTGAAAAGGGTAAGAGAGTTCTTTTAAAACCAAGATAGTTATATTGCATTATATTCCACCTGCATATTCAAGCTAAATGTCTGGGACAGGAAGAGGAAAACTAAAGGTAATTTTGAACATTTCTGAAATAGAAAGAACTTTAACCAATAATTTACCTATAAGTCTTCAAAATGGGAGAACGAGTTTATCTAATCAAATATATAATGAATGGGACATTGCTAATAAGATTGCTAAATGTGAAAAGCAGGAATTGTCCAAGGACATTGGTTTGGATATTTTCTTAAAATATCTAAAGTTAGTGAGAAGCCTCTGAGTAATCTCTTAGAGACTGAAGGGTTCATAGAGATTATAATGGAGCTTCCATAGAAAAGATGTTGAATACATATTATATATTAGTAACCTGTCCCCTCCCCTCGGCATTCTATCCATAAACACGAGTATGTGCATGTATGTATTTACACCCCATGAGAGTGTAGGGATCCATGTTTTTAATAAATAGCCCAAAGGATTCTTATGGTGAAGCCTGTTTGGAACACACCACTTCCACCCAAACCTGTCTATAGCCCTGCAGCATTGGCATCACCTGGGAACTTGCTAAAATGCAAGGCCTCAGGCCCCACCCAGGACCCTTTGCATCAGAATCTGCATCTTTAGTAAGACCTTTATTTGGTTCCTATGCACATTTAAATGAAAACACAAAAAGCATAAAACCATACACACACAATAAAACAAAACTAGATGACAACTTTTGGCAACAGAGGCACTCTTGTTCCCTTATCTGAAACATTCTCAAACATTATAACGTTTGACATTTAAATTACTAGCTCTGTGAGAGAGTAGTCTTCTCTCATCTAAACTCTATCATTTCAACAAATTGCTCACAAGCAGATAAAACAAAGATTCATTTTATCATACCTACTGTTTATACTACCCTGCTAGTAACTCTTACAATGACAACTTGAAAATAACACAGATAGATGATAGATAGATAATTATATGTATATATAAAATTAATGGAAAAGATTGTGAGTTAGATACATTAAAAGATTTTGAATCAGTAACAAAGATTTTTATATATACAGAATACTAAAAGTTACCTCTTTATATAGGATATATATAATTATGTATTGTGTTATATATATGACATATGATACGTATACACACACAGAATCTTTGTTAGTAGTTCGAAAGAAATTATACCACCTCCAGAACAACAGTTCCCATTGGAGTCTTTGACAACAGGCTTTACAATGAGTTCTACAATTTTTATCATCTTACATAATCCTCAAAAAAGTCCATTTATTAAAACCACAATTTATTATTATATGGTAGTGTTCTCTTTAGTTAGACGTTCTCTCTAGTGTCCAGGTAAAATGCCTATAGCTTTGCATTTTCCATCTAGCTTTTAAAAAACTTTAAAACATCAGTACTTTAAAATTAATTCCCCTTTAATTATGTTGCTCAGTGTATATCAATTCATTAATAAATTGAGTACTCTAGCGGGTAAGTCACAGTGTAATCTCTTTGTGATTTTTCCCTGTTCATTCTTCCAACAATTTATTGTTGAGCTTAACATGTTTTAGGCTTTACACTCAGGCAAGAGATAAGGGGAGAACAAAATGTGATCTATGTCTCTGAGAAACATCAATCTAATAGAAAAGACAGACAAAAAAAAGTCAGCAATCATAACTGGATTTAGTTAGTGGTTTAATAGCATTTTAAGTAGTGCTGAGGAGAAGCTCATTACTCAGGAGTGATCAGGGAACAGTTACCCAGAATGATTCATGGGTCAAGCCTTGTTGGTGAATGGAGTTAACCAGGGGACATGGTGAGTGAAGGTGCGACTGGGAGGAAGCAAACCAACTAGGGGTGTGAAATGATCTGGTTGTTTGGGGGAGCCGTTCATTGTGGTTTGAGTAAAGTGTGTGTCTGTGTTTAGACATGTTCTTGAAAATAATGGCCCAGATCAAATTGTAAATGCCAGGATGAAGAGTTTGAACAGTATCCTGATAACATGGCAAGCCATGGAGTGAGATCATCAGAAGTTAGGAAAGATTACCCTAATAGATAATGTGGAGGACAGAATTGAGGCAGTACTAAGTAATAAGTCTATGAGCAAAGCCCTAGGCATAGAAAGAAGACAAATTACAGAGAAGTGTAAAAGGCAAAATGAACAAGATTTGATGTCCCATTGAAAATAAGGGATGCAGAAGCTTGCTTGGCCCCCAGCTTTCTGTGAGAGGCCCTGGGTGGTATTAATCACCTACATCAGGGCCACCACTGGAAGAAGAAAATAAGACATGTTCCATTGAACAGGTTGAATTGAGAAACCTGTCATTACCCACAGGAAGCATGTGGTGAGTGACTGGTGTCAGGTCCAGAGGAAAGGCCCCCATTTATTTATGAAGTGTCTGCTATGTGAGATTGAAGACTAGTCCTTATTCTCTTATATATAACCATTGTCCTATTCCCAGCTGGAAAGGGGTTTCTTTCTCTATAATGCTCTTGTGCAGAAGTTCTTTTAGTTGACTTCCATTTAAATGACACAGAATTAAGCAAAACTATTCACTCACGAAGATCATGAATACTGACCTTAGTGAAAATTCCCAGCTAGTAGGTGTCTCTTAGATGTCTTTCTATGTCTCTCCCACTGATTGAATTAGCTGTATTTATTCCTAAACCTAACTATACCAATTGTAGTTGTTTACATGATCACATAAAATAATTGAATAGTATCCAGGGCAATGGGACATGAATGTGAGAATAAGATTGTGGTTTTTATGAAAAAGTTTATCAAGGCTGAAACTTTGAGAAGCTTAATTTCCACTTTGAAAGCTGCTGAATGGTTTATATTGAGTGTTTCGAAAATGTTTCCCCGTTTCAATCACTTTTTGATTGAATAGCCAACTGTGGTTCTAAATCTTCTAATTAGAGTTTCTAGGATACATAGAATCTGTGTCATCTGACACAGTTCTGAGTTTTTAAAGAAACATTGACCATGAAGAATCTGTGCCCAAGTCTCCCTGGAGCACAGGAGATAGGGTTCTCTAGCCTTTCACTGTAAATTTAAACACAAACAACTTTTTCCTTCTCTCTGTTCAGTCATTTCTCTTCAAAAATCGGTACATTTAGAGCAACTCAGCTACATTTTTAAAAAATGGTGGATATGGCACACACAGTGAAAATTATGTTTTAACAAAACAAGGCATGAATTTTATGAACTTTTTCTCCACCCACACTGTAACAGATGTCACCTTTCAGCATCGCACACATGTATCCACACATAAATATTTGCAGTTGTACAAATGTTTCTGTACATACAAGCATATACACATATAATCACAAACATATGCATGCACAAGCAAACACATACATGCTGTACCTACACACAAATATAAACAAATATACACATGTACATGCACATCTATAAACAGACATAACTATTTGTTAGAGTGAAAGCTATTAAGAGCAATTAAAGCCCATCAGTCAACACTTCTGAGTTTTATGCATCATGCCACATTACACCTGCCTGAAATGAGGGACTAATGGGGCCTAAGCGACATTCCAAATGTAGAGCCATTGGCTAAATTTAGAAACATGGGAAAAGTACTATAACTGAAATTATCCAAAGATCAAGCATCTCTGGAAAGAATACCCTAAATGAGATTATTTAGGAAGTTAGCAAGGAAAAAATCAGTTCTCTTAAAAAATACTTTATGTATGTAACACAAAGATTATAAACTAACGACATGGGTCAAGGCTTATTCTCATTTTATTCCATAGAATTATTTCAAATTTAAAACTCAGGAAATTTCACACACAAATCCAGTATGTGGTTTTTTCAATAATCTTAAGAAAGACTGAGCTGTGTTTGCTATTGAGCCTGAATGCACTTCCCACACATTACCTGTTCATTTGTTACATACATTCATGTGTGTGGCTCTTCCTGCATTTAGAAAGTAGCCATATTAAATTAGCCACAGATTGAAAATTCTGTTCCCAAACTTCACATTTATTGTCATGTTCTTCCAATTCACCTCTATCAGTAATCAGTCTATGTCTCAATCAGCCATGTATCAACTTCTACTGTAACAGGGTGACCAGGCTGAATCAGAGGGCTGTGGCCCCATCTTTGTAATAGCATGCAGCTGGTTTACTGGACTGGGGTGAGGTGTTCCAGGACTAGGGTGACCCTGGGGACTCTTGGTTCCTTATCCTCTTGTTAATAAATCCTGTTTTTGTTGACCTGGTCTTAAAATGCTGACATTCAGGTAGATAAACCTAGTAGTGGGCAATTTAAATACTGGCTTTTCTTTTGTGTGGTAGTTTAACTTGCCAGCCTCTGACCCACTAACATATATTTTCTAATGTATGTCCATGTATTAATTGCTATGCTATAAATAGTCACTTCTGTGCTATATTACTACCTACTGTGCATATGGCTTAAAGAGTTTCTTTTCTCCTTTCTTTTTTTTTTTGAGACTAGGTCTCGCTATTTTTGCCCATGGAACCACAGGCTCTCGTTGCATGGGGTACCACAGACTCGAGCAATCTCCAGCCTCAGCTTCCCAGGTAGCTGGGATTATAGGCGCGTGCCACCACACCCAGCTATTTTTTTGGAACCAGGTCTCACTACGGGCCCCAGGCGGGACTCGAACTGCGATCCCTAGCCCTGGCCACTTCATAGGCTGAAGCTTACAGGCACGAGCCACCATGCCCAGCCCTCCTTTCTATTTTATATAATGGTTTTATTTGCTAAATATGGGTTTGGGAAGGTGACATCCTTCATCAGGACCAGCAAACTTTTTCTGCAAATGACCAGACACTAAATACTTTTGGATTTGCTTGTCCTACAGTTTCTGTATAGGTTAACTATGCAGTTCAACCATGGCACAGAAAATGTATGAATCAGCTCAGGCTGCCATGACAAAATACCATAGACTGTGTGGCTCAAACAAGAAAAACCTGGACTATGTGTGATCACATACATCTGAAGAGGTGTGACCATGTACCTTTGAGTCATATACATTGTTTTAAACTAGTGTTACTTCAATGAATAAAACAGAGGGAAAAAACCTAGAAATTAATTCTCTCACGGTTCTGGAGGCTGGTAATCTGGGGTTTAGGTGGTAACAGGGTCTACCAGTGAGGTCTCTTCCTCTTTGCAGACAGACTGCCATTTCCCTGTGCTGTCTCCTGGCTTTCCTCTGTGTGTTCCTGGAGAGAGAGAAAAAAAATCTTCTTTACTCATTGTATAAAGTTATTAATTCTGTCAAACTTAGACCCTATTTTTAGGATTTCAGTCTCCAAGTGCTGTCACCTAGAGGTTAGAGCTTCAGCATATTCACTGGGTGGTGGTGTTGGAGGCTGGGGCACAGTGCTAGGGCAATTCGGTACAGCGCAGACAATGTAAATGAACAAGCTTAGCTTTGCTCCAATAAACAGTTATTTACAGAAAGGGACAGCAGACTGAAATGGCCTATGTGCTGTATTTTGTCGACTTCTGTTTTCAATCATTTGTTGATTTATTTAGAAACTGTAATACCCTCCCCACCCCACCACCCCACCCCTTTTTTTTCCCTACGTCTTCTTGCTACTAAAACTGGTGTCTGTCTAGCTGGCTAAATAAATGGAACATGGGCTACAAAAAATGAAGTGTGGTTTCCCACTTCCAAAGTTTAGCATGTGTAATGTGATTTGGAAAGGAGTAGACAGATCCAAGAAGTGGGGTGACTCATTAACCCAACCGGACTAAGTCTCCCCTTTAAGGTAGGTTACTGATGTGGCCCTGAAGGATCCAGGGAAATTGGACTTGATCCTGAAAGTTGTTTCAAAATCATTGACATTCATGCACCTAACAGTACTAGATCGTCACCACAGCTGTGAAGCTTCACAGCAATTGTTCCCTGTCTAAGAGTGTGGTCTTTAAATCAGCAAAGTTGGTGCCTTTAAAATGAAGATTGGACAACAAATTAGCTATAAAAAGTAACAAAGTTCATCTTAGTCTTATGCTCCAAAATGTGATTTATAACCTGGTGGAGGTATAGGCCTGGGAAGAAAAAAGCCATTTCCAGGAACCCAGAGTACTTGGCAAATTTTAGGCGATTCTGGGAGATGATTTGAGGGGAGGATATTTTTCAATGCTGGGTCTCCGAATTGTGGCTTTGACAAGGGTGGGGGGCAGTTCCACAGATGAGTTGGTTTCCTTCCACAGAAGGGGCTCTGCCTTGACCCTGTGAGAAGCTGCAGGGAACAGGCCCACTCCACCTCCTTTCCTTGTTTACACTCTACCCCCACAGCCTGGGGTGATCAGCATAAACAGTGTGGAGGCAACATTCGCTGTTGTTTTCATGGAAAGGATGTGTTGACATGAGCTACCTAGCTGTGAATGTAAACATGATGCTGACAGCAGCAAGTGCGCTCCGGTGGCAGGTACCCGGGCTTACCGCGGGCAGATGTTAACCTTGACGTGAGTGGTAATTAAGCAGAACCTCAGAAACCAGGGCCTCCCAGGGAGCCAATTAATAATTTGGTGGAGGAGATGCTATATGCAAATTTCCCACACACACCACTGCAGAGTGACATTCCACCCTCCACCTAGTGGACTAGGCTGGGGAATCCTTTGCAACAAAGCCCCTTAGTGCAGTGAGGGTGTGAATGAATTGTAATTAGGCAAATTAAATGAGTGTTACATGTACATCAGTTAATTTCTGGTCACAAGCTGCACATGACTGGCACCTCTTGGCTTGTACAGCAAAGGCTTCATCTTGGCAGTGGCTCTTCCCCGTTTCCCCTCTACACCCACTCCTTTAGGCCTTTGACCCCTCTTCATTCTAGAGTTACTTCATCCACTTTCATTTACTTCTTTTTAAAACTATTATTGTAGCAGACACATTCCAAATGGCAGCACACACTTTCCAAATAGTCTCCAGACTTTTAAAAGGAAGAAAAAAAAAAAAACTTTCCCTTGCTTTAAATGCTGTTTTTAAAATGCATATATGTAGCATATATTGCTGCTTCTGGGTACAACAGTGATAACATCCATTTCCTCTCCCACTGAGGCAAAGAAAATAAAATAAGGCTTCTGTAAAAGAATGGCAAGCACAAGTTGGGGGCTTCCCCACAGAGTAAATTGTTTGGGGAAGGCACATGATTCAGAGTAATTGTCCCAAGTTAGGTTCCCCCACTGTGGATTTCTGTGGGACTGAGTCATCCCACTAAGCAGAAAGCCTTACAGGAAATTCAGTTAAATAATCGGCCTCTTGCTTCTTGCTGCTAAGACAGATTGTGCAGCATTAACCCCCCTCAAGGCTGTAGTTGTGCCCCTGTAGAGCTGTCTAAATTTGCTCGCTAAAATTTTATGAAAGAGAAACAAAATAATTTCATACACTGTATAGGGCCCGGCAGGAAAAGAATAAATAAAAGCAAAGTTTAGACCTTCACCATAATTTAACCCTAATGTCTCTTTCATCTTTGACTGAAGGTCCTGTAGATGTAAACACTCGTTCCTGTACCATGATTTCATTTTCTGCAGACTACTATCCATTTTTTACTAGTTGTATTATCCATCACTTTTACTGGTAAAACTGACCATTCGGGTAGAATGGTTGTTCTTGGGTCTTAAGTGGTTTGAGATGAAAGCTGTTTACATCATGACCAAGGCCACCTGGTCTGTGCTTGTGACAGAACTAATGTTCCTCCCCAAATCAAAGCTCCACATTTACTTGGGAGGTTCAGTTTGGGGGTGCAATGTATAGCTGAGCACTTTTTATTGATTAGATTAGATAGTTCAGTGAATTGGTATTTATATGGCAGTCTCCTTGCACTCCTAAAACTTCATGGCTGTGGTGCTCACTTGGTTCTGTCATCCACATTAGAAACCCCACTGCTTGCTGTCTCCGTGTGACCATACACTCTTCAAAGGCAGAGGTCAAACCTTTTTTGAGCTTCCCCAGTCTCACTGCATCAAGTGCAGTGCTGAGCATGAAACAACATGAGTGATCAGAAAACACCCCTCAACTTGAATGTAGCAAAGGAGAATGAAATCCTGGGGAAACCCAATGGCTGTTCTTACTGATAAAGTTTAGGTTTGAAGAGAGGGAAGGAACCATATGGGGTTCATGTCCACTATAAAATTCCCAAGTTACCTTGAATAGATGTATTTGTTGGATGCTTAGATACATGCATGGGGAAATGGACAGAAGAATGAGTAGATGAGGGGTGAATGATGACTTGATGAGTGGGTGGAGGCTTGATGGATAGATTGATTTGCCTGTCCTGACCACCTTATGGGATGGAACCCCAGTGATCTACTGTGAGTGGGCTTCTGGAACTGAGCTGAGATGGGACTTGAGCTGTGTTTGCCTTTAGCTATAGGGAATAAATCAAAGAGCAGAACCAAAGTTGTGGAGGCAAAATGTCAACTTAGAGGACCAAAGAAAAGACTAAGAGGGAAGGAGAGATATGCTCTGAGTAGGAGGGAATTCAGTCAGGTTTCTTCAAGTAAGGAAAAGGATTTGCATGAGGGTTGGGGGGGGG